>JANSVA010020197.1:0-35849 GCA_025504915.1 Erythroxylum reticulatum | reverse complement strand
ACCCGTCCCGGCCCGAAAATAATTCGGATAATATTCGGGCCGGCCCGAATTAACCGAAATTTAGCATTTGCTTACCCAAATTAATTCGGGCCGGGCCGGGTAATCGGGCTGGCCCGAATAATGCTCACCCCTACTCATAAGCTCTTGCTAAGTTCATCGCTACAGATAAATCAGGAGGCTTCATCAACTGGACATCTATGCGCAATATGTCTTCCAAACCTATGATGAACAAATCAACATAAAGGTGATCTAGGATTTTATCGACTAATCTAGCCAATCTTTCCTGAAACTGATGTTGGTATTCCTCTACAATCCCTGTTTGCTGTAAAGTGACCAACTCCCTAACTAGATTATTACTTCCCGGAGGTCCAAAACGCTGAAAGCATTGTTTTTGGGATTCTGACCAACTCAACATCCCTCTAGTTCTTTTCAATTGATAATACCATAACTGTGCTTCGCCCAACAAATGGAATCTTGCAAGACCCACCTTCTCTGCTTCAGGAGTTCTTTGATTGTCAAAGAACTGTTCGCACCTGTGGGCCCAAATCAATGGATATTCTCTGCTGTTATAGGTGGGGAAATCCATATTGGCGAATCGAGGTGCCATGGTTGGTGCAAGAAGGTCCAGTGGCCCTGTTCTTTCTGTGGCAACCGTCGACTGCTCCTTCTAGGGTGACGATGAACTACTTGTTTCCCCTGTTTTGTGAACTTGACAACCTCTAAATCCCCATGTTGTAAACTGCTCTTGCATAATCTGCGCTATCCTTAGTTCCATTGTTGCAAATTTGGAGTCCACATAAGCACTTTCTTCCACAAAACGTGCCTCTATTCTTGCTTCTCTATCATCGCCCATAGTGTTGGGCTCTGATACCAAATTGTTACGTTCCCGACTCATGGATCGTGTCACAGGGCGATTTACACAGAAATCAAAATCAAGCAAATAATCTTTATTCTTGCCTTTATTCGAGTTCTTGCTTCGACCTATTTTGATAAGTAATTTGGCTCGTCAAAGGGAATCCGAAACCTCTGAATTCATTATAGAGAACTCAAATCTCAATTGGAATAATTTTTCTTCCCCTTTTCTATTCCTCCACAAAGCCATAAATAGGCAACGTTTTACAAGCAATAGAAATCCTAACATAGTAAGTTTCTAAAATTAGTAATGCCTATCTCGCTGTAACAATTGCCAGATTACAACTGTTCTTTTATTGAAATAAAATCTAACTAATAACTTCTAAATCGGCATAACTGATCTTTTATTGAAATAAAATCTAACTAAATAACTTCTAAATCGGCAAGGCTTCATCCCTCCTTCCGCTTGTGGGACTGACCTATGAACGCATTCATAATAGGTGATTACAACTTATGACCAAAATGAGAAATTAAGCATCGAATCACTTTAAAGGAAGGTACTAACTCGATCAATGTACGACCCTTCTAGTATGCATACTTCTAAAAAAGAAATTGAACAACAAGTCAACGAGATGTTGCGCTCAGGGCTGATTCGGCCAAGCTCTAGCCTTTTTTCCTCCCCAATGTTGCTGGTCAAAAAGAAACATGGATCATGGCGATTTTGTAGAACTATTACACGCTTAATGTTGCCATGATAAGGGGCATATTTTTGATCCCTACTATTAAGGATATGCTTGACAAGTTACATTGTGTGTCTTACTTCACTAAGCTAGACTCAATGGCTGGTTATCACTAGGTTCGGATCCATTCTCTTGTCATTCACAAGATTGCTTTCTGGACTAATAATGGGCACTATGAATACTTTGTGATGCCGTTCGGCCTTTGCAATGCCTCGCTAAAATTTCAAGCATTGATGAATTTCAATATTTTGATCATTTCTCCATAAGTTTGTCCTTGTCTTTTTTGATGACATACTTGTGTATAGCTCATCTTGGTAGGACCATATACATCATGTCTCGAAGTTTTTCAACATACTTTGGTAGCAACAATTGTTTGTCAAGTTCAAAAAGTGTGAATTTGGTAAACATGAATTGGAATACCTAGTCCATATAATCTCCAGAGAAGGAGTTAAAGTTGATTGCACAAAGATATAGGCCGTGTTTGATTGGACAAAGCCATCCACTATCATCGAGCTTCATGTACTGAAAATTTTTGTAGAATTACAGCATCATTGCTTGACCACTCACAAATCTTTTGAAGAAAGGGAAGTTCATTTAGGAGGTAGTAGCATACATGACATTTGAAAAGCTCAAAGTTGCTATGACAACTACACCAATGCTTGCTTTACTAGATTTCAGCGCCCTATTTGTTATTCAAATCGATGCGTCTAGCGATGGAATTGGCTCTATTTTGTCGTAATAAGAACACCCCATTGCATTTATGAGCTGTGTGTTAAGCCCCGTGAAGCAGAACTAGTCTGCATACGCTTAAGAGATGCTAGCTATTGTGGTTGCAATTCAAACTTGACGACCCTACTTACTCGAACGTCATTTTACCATCCAAACTGATCAACGCAACCTCAAATATTTGCTGGAACAAAGGATCTTGACATCTGAACAACAAAAATGGATGGAAAAATTGGTTGGCTATGATTACAAAATTGTGTATAAACTAGAAAAATCGAACGCCACAGTAGCTTCTCTCTCTCGAATCAACACAAGTCCATAGCTTAATACACTATTGGTTCCATGTGTTTAACTATAGGATGAGCTCCATCATATCTCCACATTTGATCTATACATGCGCAAAATTGGCCAGGTGGCCTCCTCACAACAAAGGAGTCCATATTCCTGAAAGAATGGGCTTATTTATTTTAATAAATCGTGTGGTCATATCTCCAGGTTCCCCTTATACGACAACTTTTACAAGAATACCATGATAAACCTATGGGTGATCACTTTGAACTTTTAAGAGGCTATCTCATTAGTTCTATTGGGCATCGATGTATCATACCGTTCACGAGTATGTTGAATCTAAATCGATGAACCTAGTCGGGTTATTACAACCTTTACCAATCTCGTTTCAAGTTTGGGACGATATCTTTATGGATTTCATCGATAGGTTACCATGCTCCGAAGGCCACACATCGATAATGGTGGTTGTTGATCAACTTAGCAAGTCAACACATTTTGTGGCACTTACTCACTCGTACATGGTGAAACATGTTGTTTCTAAATTCATTGAGCACATTGTAAAGGTTCATGGCATGACACAAATAATTTAAGTGATCGCGATCTAGTTTTCCTTATTCATTTTTTAAAGGAATTTATGAAATTGTCAGGAATCAAGCTTTATATGTCCTCAGCCTATCATCTCCAAAGTGACGAACAAATAGAGGTTGTCAATCGATGCCATGAGCAGTACCTTCATTATTTTGTGCACAATCAATCAAGCCACTGGCTTTCACTTCTTCCTTGGGCCAAATTTTAGTATAACACAACTTACCATTAGTCAATCGGAATGACCCCGTTTGAAGCCCTTTACGGTCGGCTGCCTCCAACTATCACCTCCTATTAGTTAGGTTCTTCGTTCGTTGATGAGCTAGATGACCAACTCGTGGCCAGTGATCAGTTGTTATGAGAACTCAAGTAGCAGTTATTGAATGCTAATAACTGGATGAAGCAAACAGTTGATAACAAGCGTCGATATGTGCAATTCACAATTGATGATTGGTTCTATTTGCAGCTATAACCATAACGTCAACAGTCTATCTTTCGCCGAACATCACATAAACTGTCCAACTGGTATTATGGACCATTTCAAATTGCAAAACGTATTGGGCCAATTGTGTACCTTCTCAAGTTACCGCCTAGGACACGCATTCACCCAGTTTTCCATGTCTCCTTACTTAAGAAAAGAGTGGGTCCTGAAGTACCTACTATCGCAGACCTACCACTGTTGCGGGAAGATGGGATTGTGCAATTGAATCCCGAGCAACCATTCCAATCACGTTAGGTTAAGCGAGGAGTCTTTTAGTCTCCGAGACTTTAATATGATGGAGTGGATTGCCTGAAGAAGAAGCCACATAAGAGAATACTCAATAACTCCAACGTAGTTTTCCATCACTGAACCTTGAGGACAAGGTTCTTTCGGAGGATGGGAGTATTGATAAGCATGATCTTGGCGCCAAAGAGATCAACACGAGACCTACACGTGCACGAACCCAGATATTTAGACTAGGTCCTTCGCTTGACTTGGTCCCAAATTCAGTTGCAGCATGTGGGAGCCAGGTTATGGTTGTCTGCTTTAATTAATTTTTTCTAGTATAAGCAGATGGCTTTTCCTGATGTTAATGCCTGGGCAAAGGATCGTTGGGGCAAGAAAGGCCTTGAAAAGGTAATGTTAAGGGAGGATGGCATTATGTTGTTCCAATTTTCTAATGCTTCCAATCTCTCTCAAATTATAGAACAGGGGCCATGGCATACTGAGGACTAGCCCCTGTTTTTGCAAGAGTGGAAACTGGGGATGGCCTTGGATAGAGGCACGATGGATGCTATCCCCATGTGGGTGCATTTTCATGGACTTCCTATAGAATATTGGACGGTTGAAGGTCTGCGCTACCTGGCCAGCTCCTTGGGCAAACCAATATGTATGGACTTATAAACCACATCCATGGAGAGGATCAGATTTGCCAAAATATGCATAGAAATTCCGAAGGATATTCCTCTACCTGAAAGCTTGTCTATCCTTCAACTCGAAGCATCAGGTGAGATGGAATGAGATGAAATAACTATTTCTTATCCTTGGACACATACTCTGTCTAGCAAGAAATGGGTAGCCATGGGTAAAGTATTTAAGTCCCGATGGCATGACGAATTACTAATGAAGGGTATCCCTTCCTCGGGTCACCTGGTTTAACCAAAAAAATGGACAGAAGAATGTGGAAGCAGAGGGTGGTATGAATAATTTTGGGTTAAATTCGTTGGGCCAGATAGAAAAGGATACTGCTAGAGTTGAGGTAGTGGAAGGAGTAACTAAGTCAGCCAGTAAACCCCTCCTTGGTCATATCAGTGACGGTTCTACTGAAACTGAAAAATGCATTGAAGCAAATGATATTGGGTTGGCAGAAGTGGTTATAGTGTATACAACAATGGATATGGATAATAATGCACTCATCCCACTTTTATTGGCAGTTGAGCAAGACGCTGACCAGCTATTGACACAAAATTCTGGTAAGGCAAAGTCATTTGATCATTCAGCTACTAATAAAACTCTTATGTAAAGGGATAGTGTGGAACAATCTGTCTTAGTGGATGGGAGTACTGTCAATACACTAAGCTTCCAACAAGGGATGATGGATTCTCTGGGAGCAGTTAGTCCCAACCTAGTGTCATCTACTGCACATTATATTCATAATATTGAATATAATGAACAAGCTCCTCATGGTTCTAATATTTTGGGAACTAATGTTAATGATAAAATGGATTCATGCTCCCTTTTTGATTCCTTAAACACAGTACTAGATGACTTTAGAGTGCAATCCAAGTCTTACAAAAGGAAGTCTGCATGGCAAAGGAAACAAAATCCCAAGTATCAGGGGACTTCCTCCACTTATATCAATTCTTATGTGGAACATTAGGGGGTTAAACGCCCCCTTAGAAAAAACACTAGTGAAGGAGCTAGTAAGAGATACGAAGCCTTATTTTCTATGGCTTTTTGAAACCAAAATAAAGGACCCCCTCTCCCTTGTTGGGCCTAAGTTTTTGGGTGCTCATTGGCGGGTTGTTTCCAACCATAGATCACACTTCAATGGCAAAATTATTTGCCTTTATAATACCGAAATGATTGGGGTTTAAGTAATGCAAGAATCTGACCAGTTTATCCATTTCTATTGCTAATTTCAAGGTAGTTTAGTGGGATTTGAGATTTCTTTTATACATGCTTCCAATTTTGGCTTCCGAAGGGCTAAGTTATGGCAAGACTTAACAACTCTTTAGTTTATGGTTTCTAATCCTTGGCTTGTAGTGGGAGATTTCAATTGTTCTTTATCTTCTAATGAAATTGAGTTGAGGCCAGCAGTTTAATCTTAGTTTAACAAAGGAGTTGTCTAATTTTTAGCTCAGATGGACTTGGAGGATCTTACTTATACTGGACGACTCCTTACTTGGTCAAACAACCAGTAAGGAAACTTGCTCATTCAAAAAAAATTGGATCGTTCTCTAGATAACTCTTTATGAATGCAACATTATCCTAACTTATTTATTTATTTTGGTGAAAACTTATCTTCAGATCACTCTTACATGTTAATACAAAGGTTAACTGACAACAGATTGGCAAGCGCTCCTTTTTTATTCTTCAATGGCTTAACTCAATTGGTGGGATTTACATAATTGATTGAAAGTTGTTGGAGTATTGAAATTGATGGATGTAAACCATTCTAGTTTATGCAAAAAACTTACGTTAGTGAAGTTAGCACTTAAAGGATTCTTGGCTAGATGTCACCAACCCCTCTTATCCCTTAAGGAAAAGCTCTCATCAGCTAAAAAAGCGTGTTATGATTCTCCACACAACACTATTGTAAGAATTGTGGAACAACATTGCCTTTATGAGTATTAGGAAGCTTAAAACTTTGAAACCTCTATTCTCAAACAAAAATCTAGGCTTAATTGGTCAAAAGATGGAGATGCCAATTTAAAATTTTTCCACTCATCTTTATTAGCACGACAGAATGTCAATAAAATAATTATGCCATATGACATTAATGGCAAAGAGATCTCTGAGCATAAGTAACTTCAAGAAGTTTTTAGACATTACTACCTGCATTTGATGGGTTCAAACCGATCCATAATTTCTATTCCTAATGTCTTACAACTGTTTAAGTGCTTGGTTGATCAGAATACCATGAAAATTTTGATTTCTCCTATTGCTGCTCAAGATGTTAAAGGGGTTTTCTTCAATATGCTTCCTTCGAAAGCTCCTGGGTTGGATGGTTTCACGACACTTTTCTTTCAAAGTACTTGGGACATCACAGGAACTCTTCTCACAAATGTTATGAAGGAGTTCTTTGATTCCTCAAAGATGCTTAAGGTAATGAATCACACATACATCTGCTTGGTGCCTTAAAAAACATCAACTACAAACTATGAATGACTTCTACCTTATTTCCTGCTGCAACATCATTTATAAAGTGATCTCTAAGCTCCTTGTTGAAAGACTCAAGTGAGCTATCTCCAATATTATCACCTTAGCCTAAGGAGCTTTCATTCCTAATCACAATATCAGAGATAATATCCTTTTACTTTAAGAACTACTGATGGAATACAATTCAGGCAAAGAACTCAAAAGCTGTGTGATTAAAGTTGATTTTTATAAGGCCTTTGATACTGTTAGCTGGAGATTCAGTCAAGTATGTTTATAAGCTTTATTGCCTTCTAAATATATAGACTAGATAATGACTTGCATACAAACCCCATCATGAGAATCTAAGTGAATGGGACCCCTACTAAACCTTTTCAGATTGCTAGAGGGATTTGATAGGGCAATCTTTTGTCTCCTTACTTTTTCGCTCTTATCATGGAAGGGTTCTCTCGATTGACCACTAAACTAATATCTTACAATCAGGGTTTTCAATATCACTACAAATGCAGGGCCCTTAATCTCACCCACTTAATGTATGCAGATGATCTTCTGATATAATGTGGTAATGATACTCATTCTCTTACTATGATGATGAATATTTTGGAATTATTTGTTGCTTGGTTTGGTCTAAAGCACAACCCTGCAAAGAGTAGTCTTTACCTCTCAGCGGATGTCAGGAATACTTATGAAAAACTAGAAATAATGGGGCTTAATCAACATTCTACTCCCTTTTCCTACTTGGGAATACCTATTACTTTTTCCAAACCTAAATATCATGATTGCTTACGTCTTTTAGAATTAATCAAGGAAAGAGTGAATGCTTGGCAGAATAGATTCCCATCCTATGCTGTTAGGCTAATTCTTATCATCTTGGTATTGAGCCACTTACATTTATATCGGTTAGCACATTGCATTACCACAAAAAGAACTTAAAGAGGTGGATCGAATCATTAAAACATTTCTCTGGTTAGGTAGAACTGAGCATTCTAAGAATACTAAAGTCAAGTGGAGTGAGGTGGTGATTCAAAAAAAACATAGAGGCCTTAGGATCCTTTCTACTTCTACTATACGGAAGGCCCTAATATGCAAAAGATTATGGAGGTTGTACATTGATCATAATGCCCACTGAGTGAAGTGGACCCATGAATATCATATTAGAGGTGTAAATTTTTGGCAAGCTTCTTGTACTTAGGAGTTTTCTTGGATTCTTATCATATTGATGAAGTTGTGAGCTTTTATTTATCCTTTTATTAAACACAAGATTGGAAATGGGAAAAACATTTGGTTCTGTTATAACAATTTGCTAGATTTGAGTCTTATTATTCTCAATCCGAGGTTACAACATTTAAGAAACAGACTTTTGCTTAATGATAAGGTCTCTTCTTTTATCTTTAATGGTCAATGGTGAGGGAATAGTAGGGGATTTGACACTTTGGCCCATCATCTCCCTTACTTAAACAATGCAAACATGAAGGACTCCATCATTTGGACAACTGATCCAAATGGAAAATTCTCTAATTATGTATGTCGTAGGATCCTTGTAAGAGTGTTACATGAAGTACCTTGCTCCTCTCTTTTATGGTTTAATTCTATTCATCACAAAGCCTCATTTATCTCATGGCTTGTGATTAAAAATAAACTCATAACTAAAAGTCAATGCAAAATAACAATCAAGGATAAAGAGCATCTTTTTTTTTTCTCCCTCTGTAGCTTCTAAAAATGGTTTGGAGAAGGATCTTACGTATGTTACCAGGTATTGATTACAATTATACTTAGGAGCTTACTTTGGATTAGGCTATTAGCACTTCTACTGTAGCACCTCACTCTCATAAGGTATATCTTTGAACATACCGACGGTATTCGAGAATATACTCAATGAGGGTAGCATGCTAAAACAGTCAAACAATCATATTCATTGCATTTTTTTCAAACATCACATGCATATCTAAGAAATCTATAAACAAATTGGGCCCACTTTATTCATAAACATTTTCATTCACAAGTGTTACTACACTCATTGAACAATCTCATTTACAAAAATTTCCAATTTGGAAAGTCATTACAAAACAGAATTATTCAAATACCAGAGGTATAATAATTGCGGAATACACAATTTGATACAAAATTAAAGAAATAGAAATGCATATGTGAACTGATCTCGACCTCTATCTCTTACTCGTATGCAGTGGTTAGACTCCAATTGTCCAACTGGAGATATTCTCTAAGCCTGAAAAGTATTGCAAATTTTGGGTTAAGTTTTGCGAACTCAGTGAGTTAACCATCCTCGATGATTCACTTAAATCAGATAACACATTAACACATACAATCATATAATTCACATTATTTCATTTATCATCAAGTAGCATCACATAACACTTTGTTCACAATTTTCACGTTCTCATTCAAGATAATTCAACAATGCATTTCAATCATTTAAACATACATATTATATGTATATGCAATGCTCATGAAACTCATTTATGATTGTTAAATTGTTGTGACCGGGGTATTTTTTTAATTCATATAGATATTGCCAAAACTCAATGTGCCCATAATTAGTTCTCGTAATTCCTTAAGAAACTAATTCCTCAAATGAGGTAATATTTTCTCATGTTAATTTCAGTCTCCCAATTGACTTATTTTCTCGAATGATTTTTTCCATTAATTTGATTTTCTTTGATTCTCATCGAATCATTCTAATGCTAGACCGTTCTTATGAGTTTCTCTATACATTTTAATTTATTTACAATCTTAACTTCTTAGATTGGTAACAGATTCATCAAATCTAATTTATATCTCTTGAACATATTTGCATAGAATATAATGTGGACCTAAGTTCTCCTCACATTTCCAATAGTGTCACCTCAAATTGAAGAATCCAATCATGTTGTTGAATGCTTTACATCAAACAAAACACATATACTTTTTACAACATATTCCACTTATTATGCTTGAGTCTCTGATAGAAATGGAACTCCAATATTCACTTCTGATTTGTTCCATCATCGTTCATTTTTAGAAGTAAACCATCTGGTCCACTTAACCTAATTTGGTGAAACTCTTCTTCCAAAGAAGATTTCTTGCTACTATAATCTATATTGTTTATGTAATCCTTACCAATCAACTATTTTCACCATTACTTATCATCCATTCTTAGTACCTTAAGAAGATCATTTTCTATCATTTTTTACAAAGTCATAATGTTCTATTTACCAAAACTCGATGAAGTAGTAGACATAATTACTGTCGCATATGCTTAAGTGTGTATCATCAAGATTATCCCATTCTATCCAGAGATCTATTTCTAACAAATCACCAATTTATATCTTACATTAATGATACTTTGATCTCAATTGATCGTAGGCAACTTTTCTCTCTTTATTCTTACCCACGATTGGGGTATCTCTGCCATGATTATAACAGAAACCTATTTTTGTCAAGCCACCATCGTGCCTTACACTTTCTTCCTCGCATTAACACACATACTAACATCAATTCTACTCCAATTTTTCAGAATTTACCTCTTCTAATGCTACATCATTTCGTAATAATTCAACTACCATATTGATTGCATTAACTCTTCTCATTTGATTCATCATCTTTTTCCTTATCTCATTCATACATAAAATCCTATCTTATAAGCATTTCTAACTTTCTCCTTGTTACATATCATTCATCTCATGTAAAGTCATTTATGTCTATTTCATTCCCCTTTTATTCTTTCCTATTTCTATCTCATCTTCCTAGTGTCATTTATTTCATCGTCCACATGTATATCCTCATTCAATTCAGAATTATAGATGCATAATCATCATGAAATTATGATCTCAATTCCACTAATGTATTCTTATGTTGGATTATAACTTTTGTCACATTAATTAAACAACCATTTCAAGTCTAAGTTTAACCTTTCAAGGTCATAGAAAATTTTATTTTCTTTCAACTTGGCTTGTATAGTTTAAATCTCATCATTCATATTTATATCTCTACTTTCCTCAATCAGTTCACAACAATGTATTCATATCTATTTCACATTCAAGGATATACTATTACAGTACAATATTGATGTCATATTCGATGATACATCCACAAATACAGATGTAGTGAATCTCTATCTATCTTATCGAACTATATACTATTTCTCATTTCTAAATATCCACGAGCTTTCATTTTCTTACACTTTGACATATCATCATTCTTCTCATTATTTCTACTTGCTCAGGCTCTTAACGAATGTTCATACATGTGACTCATGTAAATGTAACTTAGACTAGGGATTAGTTGCTATTGCCTACTAGGACATGTATAAAATGCATGTCACTTGACATATATTTTGAAAAATGCCCATGTAAGATACTAAATCTGAGCTTTGATACCAACTTGTAGCACCCCACTCTCATAGGGTATATTCCCGAACATACCGACGATATTTGAGAACATATCCTATGAGGGTGGCATGCTAGAATAGTCAAGAAATCATATTCATTGCATTTTTTCAAACATCACATGTATATTTAGGAAATCAATAAACAAATTGAGCCCACTTTATTCATAAACATTTTCATTCACAAGTGTTACTACACTCATTGAACAATCTCATTTACAAACATTTCAAATATGGAAACTCATTACAAAATAGAATTATTCAAATAATCAAGGTATAATAATTGCAGAATACACAATTTGATACAAAATTAAAGAAATACAAATACAAACACGAACTGATCCTGACCTCTATCTTACTCGTTGACCTCTATCTTACTCGTATATAGTGGCTAGACTCCAATTGTCCAACTGGAGATCTTCTCTACGCCTAAAAAATATTGTAAATTTTTAGTTGTGTTTTGTGAATTTAGTGAGATAACCATCCTCGATCGTTCACTAAAATCATATAACACGTCAACACATACAATCACATAATTCACATCATTTCATTTATCATCATATAGCATGACATAACACTTTGTTCACAATTTTCACGTTCTCATTCAACACAATTCAACAATACATTTCAGTCATTTAAATATACGTTTATATGTATATGCAATGCTTATGAGACTTATTTCTAATTATTATGTTATTGTGACCGAGTGCCTATAACTATCCCGTATCTATTGTAGATACCGGGCTCATTGATAACTATCCATTATCCGTTGGGAATACAAGGTTCATTATATATAACGAAACTTTAGCTCTTAATCACATTATAAGGTTTAAGCTCTTTTTCGGTAGCTATTCAGATTACAACTGCCATTATCTATTTACATATTTATGTAATGAAATGCATCACATATATCCAGTTAATCAGAAGTGCTTAATATTACACAGTCATATTCACTATCACATTATCATTCATATTTATCATCGTACCTTGGATCTCGAAACATTTGGATGCATTATACATACTTGGAATAATCAAATTGAGCATGCATTATACATAAAATATATACATATTTGTGTACATTTGAATGTTTATGTAATTGTGCAATTAATAATGTGTGTGCAATGTTTGTATTGCATAGTGTTGATACATGATAGAACATTCGCATCCAGATGTTTCCAGATTATGGTAGCTAATGCTAATATGGAGCCTACTGTGAGTTGACATAGATGATCTTACTTTAAATGATTACTCTATTTAAATTATGTATTGAATTATTATGTGAATGTGATTGTGTTGATTCCATACATTGACTGTCTGAGGCATTTAATGCATGAAATATGTATTGGAAGTGCTCATTGAATGTGAGTTTGACGAAATAAGTGATTACTCAACATTTTTATCGAATGCTGGACCAAGGTACGATGATAAATATGAATGAGAATGTGATAGTGAATATGACTGTGTAATATTAAGCACTTCTGATTAACTGGATATATGTGATGCATTTCATTACATAAATATGTAAATAGATAATGGCAGTTGTAATCTGAATAGCTACCGAAAAAGAGCTTAAACCTTAGAATGTGATTAAGAGCTAAAGGTTCGTTATATATAATGAACCTTGTATCCCCAACGGATAAGGGACATTTATCAATGAGTAATCACTTATTTCGTCAAATTCACATTCAATGAGCACTTCCAATACATATTTCATGCATTAAATGCCTTATACAGTCAATGTATGGAATCAACACAATCACAGTCACATAATAATTCAATACATAATTTAAATAGAGCAATCATTTAAAGTAAGGCCATCTAGCTCAACTCACAGTAGGCTCCATATTAGCATTAGCTTCCATGATCTAGAAACATTTGGATGCGAATGTTCTATCATGTATCAACACTATGCAATACAAACATTGCACACACATTATAATTGCACAATTACATAAACATTCAAATGTACACAAATATGTATATATGTTATGTATAATGTATGCTCAATTTGATTATTCCAAGTATGTTTCCTTAATCTCGTCTCTTGATTGATCAAACCTTATCATTTGTATGTGTCTAACTTATTCTTAGGTTTACATATTAAGAACACTTGGTTATTCTAATGTCATAGTTCAATTACTCGTCATTTCTTTTCTAACATTATATGCTCTCATAATATCTAATTCTCATTCACCTTTACATATCACATATTACTCAACTCCTTTGAGTCACAACTCCTATCATATGAACATCTTAATTCCCATTATAGACATGCTTTTGGTACTTTGACATCAACAATTCATTCACTAAGTTATAAAATCATCAATCAATCATTCAACTTTCCTCAAATTTTTAGGTCAATTTTGTATGGAAATTTTGATAAGGAAAATGAGCTATTTAGCAACACCTTCTTTTAAACAAATGTTTCTATATATCTTAAGTTTCTAATGAACTAAAGTTTATACAATTCGGTTAAGTATTCTTTAAGTTATACACATAATACTTCAGACTATACTCAAACTATAATAGCACTCAGTACTCAACTTTGAGCCATATTTTGAAACTATTAGAAACAAAATTAAAATTCAATTCCTTAATCTAAATCATAAATCATAAATCATTCCATTTGGATATCTACAGATCAAGATATGACCAAAATACAAATCTCTGTTCATTAAAAACACTCCATTTAACAATTTCCATCACACTTCCATCATTTTCATCCTAAACTCATCAAACAATCATTATTGAACCTTTCATAATGAATTTAGATGACCATGAAATTTGGTGTAGAGGAAAGACAATGTGTGAGGAGTTCACGATCTAAATTTTAAGTCAATTGGAGGTCTGGAGAAGAATTTGTGGCCAGAAGAGTGAAGGTTGTTCAAAATTGTCATATATCTTTGCACCCTCACAATCACGATCGTGCTTATGCATGATCATCCAATTCTAATTGATTATTCAATATCACGATTGTGATTGTGCACAATCATGTAACTCCAGATAATCCTTTCTATCACGATCGTGCTTGTGCATAATCGTCTAACTCCCAGATAATCCTTTCTGTCACGATCATGCTTGTATGTCCAACTTCTCTAAGGTTCCTCATCATCACGATCATACTTATGCATGATTGTCCATTGTCTCCTCTCTACATAATCATGCAATTCCTTTAGGGTTTCCTCCCTGTCATGATCATGCTTGTGCATGATTGTGATGGACAATGTTCTACAGATTTTACGAATCTTCTTCATCTCTTTCACTAAATCCATCATTTCTAAGTTATATACTCTTCATTTCCTCTTCATTCCTACTTCTATTTCAGTTAAACTCAAACATAAACAAATCAAAATCTATGATTAATCACAAGCATAAAAAACTAAACATATCCAACACGCATTCCTCATATTTTCTGTGTTTCTTCATCTTCATTAACAACTCCATTTCATCTTTAACTTATCATTTTATTCTTCCATAATCACGACATCACATTACTCCTTTTTCCTTAAATCTAGACTCATTTTAATTCATTCCTAAAACACCCAAGAAGATTTACATATAAGAACAGTGAAAATAGAACATGAAACACCATTTATCTATCAAATTGTTTTGCACTCTTTTTACATTATCATAATGATCTTTTTATCTCAAAAATCATTTCAACAAGATCTTATAAAAGGTTAATTATCTCATGTATAGAAATAAGACATTTATATGCACTATTCATCACTCACGATGCGCATGAAAAATGAACATTAGTCTCACTATTTTATAATCACCATATTTATTTCACATTCAAACAACTCATTAGAATTTAACATGTTACTCATTTGATTGCTCCAAGTTCTTCAAAATCACGTGAACCCTAGATTTCCATAATATACGATCATCAACAGTTAAAGGTTGTAGGGTTAGATCTTTTTATTGACAGTGAAAAAGATAACAAAGTGAAAGCAGCGAGTGAAAGGTGAGACCAAAGCTGGCGTTGTGAGGGTAGGAAAATTTGTGGAAGTGAAGAAGCCTGTAGAAGGTGAAAAAAGTCACGAAGAAGAAGAAGAAGTAAGCAAGATTCAATCAATTAAATTGTCTTTCAAGTAATAATAGTGGTTTAAAGACTACAGCAAGTGACACTTGTCACTTGCCACATGTCCAATTTCTATGAGTTTAAATTAGATTCTCTTATTAAACTAGTTCAATCAACTCCAATATCTACTCCAATTGTCTCTCAATTTTCAATGCCATTTGTCAACAAATCCCAAAGTCATTTATAAAATTTTCAACTATCATTTGACTCTTATTTCTACTGCTATTTATCAATTGTTCTACCACTTGCCATTTTCCCTAGTCCAAAAATACCCTTAATTTCAAAAAATTCTCATATTTCACTAAAAATTTTAATTCACCACTTATACACACCAACTTAATTTTTAAGACATGTAATCCATAATTCACATTATAATCGCATTAAAAAAGTCATTTATACCCCAGAAATGTCAAATGAGCGCATGAATAATTCATTGCAATGTATGTAATAATCAAATTCACATGTGTGTATGCTAACATTATGCATGAGAATGAAATGCAATTTTCTAATCTCTCATTGCTATTTCTCAATTATAGAAATCTAGGGTTCTAACCTTTAGCATGGAAGCGGGATGTTACATCTAAAAAAAGGAGGCCTAATGTGTTCTTTATAAAGCTACATTCATTATTACCATCTACTTCCTTTAGAAAGAACGAAATCATAGGCACTTTTCCAACCTTGAAAAGGATCCACATTAGTTTACAAATAAGATCTTTAACTAGATTACAACAGCCTTATTTGCAAAGAATCTACAGTTCTCTATCACCATAGACATTAGACTGTGGTGGAATCTTTAGTTCAGATAATTTGATTAATATCTAGCTCCCTCTTGTAATCTACTAGTCTGTATAATGACTATTTAAAACTAACTGTAATGACGTAATAGTTTTATCTATATAAAATCCATATTCATTTTCCAAAAACAAAAGAAATAAGATCTTGGTTCATCCCTATTGAAATTAAAGCTAAATGAAATCCTGGGTTTAGCCCAACCTCCTACTAATTTGGAACATGAAATTTGAAACTATAAATTTCCATTTAGGGGTAAGTCGACAAATTAACTTGATGAATCTTCAACTTGTTTGTACATTCCTTACAAGCTCGATTATACATTCACCAATTAGCTAGAAAGAGATTTGGATTCCAATTCCACCTAAATTGAACACAGAAAATTTATGCATTTCATTACAGCAAAGTTTTGATTTTAATTCCAAAATCAAGCCTGATTCCATATAAAAGAGGCTTAATTTCCATATAAAAGCAGTTATTGATATAAAGTAAACAAATAAGATGAAATTCTACTAAACACCAACTTTTAGTAAGTGAATTGAATTTTACCTAAAAAATCATAAATGAACTAATGAGATAGGCTTCACTTACTTCTCAATGTCATCCTGATTTTTCCTTATAAATCCACTAGCTATAAGTTCCTTGTCACGAGAACTAGCAGATTTGGATATGGAAGTGAACGAAGGTCTGCTAAATTCTTTTATGTCCATATCTAATCCATTACTAGTGTTTATATGTCCTTCTACCAATAAATTATGGTTGGGCATATATAAAAATAGAAAAAGATTGGGAGCCATCAATTTGGTGGCTCTTATGACCAGCATGACTAATATTGAATAAATTACTCCCATACAAGAACAAATAATTTATTATATATATGGGTAATTTAGGTAATATAATTCAAGATGTTCATATTGTAAGATCTTCATGACATATTGCATGTGGGTCTATTAGAAACAACCTCTATACTAGGTAGGGCTAAGGTTGTAAGTTATAATATAAGTTCAATATTCATTAAAAACATCATTCATTCAAATCAACAAAGTAGGAGTTCAATAAGTAGTTTAAAAGTAATTTCTACAAATATCTCAGCCACTAATAATGTCATTAACATCCCCAATAACCAGAAAATCTATAATAAATATTCTAAAAGAGAAAAAATGAAATAAGAACTAGATGAAGCAAACTCCTAATCTTCCTTTCTCAAATATGTAAAATCTAAAATTGATATGCTCTTTGCTTGATTTGGAATGGAAATCTTGATTCTCTACCTCTCTTTAGGATCTAATTTTTTTTAGCTCAAGGAGGCAAGTTCTCATGACCCACTTTCAGCCCCAGGTATTTTTGCCCTTATATAGTCACAACAACCTAAGAATAAGTGAAACTTGAGTGTCACTTCTGGTTAGGGATCCCACGATTGTGGGAATTATCATGAATCCCAAGATGGTAGGTTCTTGTCTTACAATTCCTCCACTTCTCTTCTCCTTTCTTGGTCTCTAGCTCAATCACAAAGGTGGCCACCCTCTATTCCTCCATCAAAATGATCCATTTTTACCTATGTCAACATTAATCATAAAAGAACAACCATGAAGATTAAACTAAACAAAAACATACAAAATAAGGTCTAAAACACAAAAATAATAACCTATTATGTAAGAAACACATGCCAAGTACTTAGAAAAACACACACCAATGCACAACTATTGATAGGTTATAGGATTCAACAATTTCGGGCATGATTGACATAGATGGGTAGGATTAGAGGCAGTAGGTAGCGGTTAGGGTCTAGGACTATTCAGGTATAGCTCTGATACCATGCCGAAATTTTGTACATAATATCCTTATATATTTGATTTACAAACTTTTAGGAGTCAATAACATCTAAGAGATATCTAGCTGGATATTTCCTAATAGTTCCATCCTTAGTGGCAAACTCAAATATATCTTTTACAAAAAAAAGGTGTAAAGTTTGCTTCAGTGTCAAATGGAAAAGAAATGCAAGGACACAAGATCCCCACAAATGAAATTTGACAAACACAACCATATGCATACATTTAACTCTTTTCTAACCCCAATTTGATGACCAATAGTTACAATAACTCCATGATTGACCATAGTTTTCATGGAAAGGAAGTCATAGCAAGATAAGTGAGTTGAAATCCATCATCTACATATCCAGACAAATGCCAATCAAAATGTGCTTAAAATTCAAAATATGCAATAATAAAAACATGTTTTTTTTACACTACTTACATTTGGATGAGTCATGGTAGATAAAGAGGTTATGGCAGAGGCAAGATGAGTTTTAGGAGTCCTACTATCAGGATTGAGGTGCAGAGCAATCGATGACAGTCCCAAGCTAGAGTTTATGCAATGACCAGATATGAGGCTTAGGATTCTTCAGATGTCATTGCAGGTGTGTTGCTTATTTTTGCTTATAAAGCTTTTGCATTGTTAGATACTAGATCTAGGAATTCTTTTATCACACCGCATCTGGCATCTAGGTTACATTGTGATCGAGAACTGTTAAAACATGGATTAGAGGTGAGTACACCGATAGGTAATACCACAGTAATAGGAGAAGTTTGTATGAGGTTCCTGATTCAAATTGATTAGGCAAAATTAGAGGCAAACTTGATTGCACTACAGTTAAGGGAGATATATATCATCTTAGGCATAGATTGGCTCACTACTTATAGGACTATCATGAACTGCTATACAAAAGAGGTGATATTAGAATCTCTAATCAGTCAAGTGAAGTTTTTCAAGGTATTAGTCAAGTAGTGCTAGCCAGGATGATCTCATTCGTGACTGCTTTAAGGTTGATGCAAGAGGGACGTGAGGCTTATTTGGACCACATCATCAATACTTGAATTGACTAGAATATGCAAGACATTCCTATTGTTAGGAAATTTCTGGATGTGTTTCCTCCAGAATTATCTGGTTTACCTCTAGATCAAGAAGTCGAGTTTACAATCGACTTAGTTTCAGGTGCATCTTCTATATTTATTCCTCCATATAGGATGACACCTATGGAACTAAAGAAATTGAAGGCTCAGTTACAGGAGATGTTAGAAAAGGGTTTTATGACCCAGTGTATCACCACAGCTCTGAGATTGTGCATCGATTATAGGCAACTAAATCAGATAACAGTGAAGAACAAGTACCCATTTCCTAGAATTGATGATTTGCTTGATCAGTTGCAGGAAGCTCCGGTGTTTACTAAGTTGGATTTGAGATCTAGGTACAATCAGTTGAAAATAACAGAGATTGATGTACCAAAAAGTGCGTACAGGAGTAGGTATGGGCATTTTGATTTTTTATTAATGTCTTTTAGGTTAACTAATACCCCAGTTGCTTTAAAGGCCTTAATGAATAAGGTGTTTGAGCCCTACTTGGATTGTTTTGTAATTGTGTTTATCGATGACATCTAGTGTACTCAAAGAGCAGAGAAGAGCATGCTGAGAAATTGAGAGTAATTTTACAGATTATGAGGGAGAAATAGCTGAAATTCAGTAAGTGTGAATTTTGGCTAGATCAAGTAGTGTTTCTGGGTCACGTAGTAACTAGATAAGGCATACAAGTAGATCCAAAGAAGATAGAGGTAGTAATAAAATAGGAGGCTTTGAAGAATGTTTAAAAAATTCAGAGTTTCATAGGATTGGGTAGATATTATTGGAGGTTTGTCGAGTGGTTATCATTGATCTCATCCCTTCTGGCTAAACTTCTTAGGAAGAATGTAATTTTCAGATGGAATGATGATTATCAGAAAAGCTTTGAGGAACTGAAGTCTTGGTTGACTACAACTTCGATATTAACTATTTCATCGAGAAATGGAGGATATGTAGTATACAATGATGCTTTGCATCAAGGATTGGGATGTGTGTTGATGCAATATGGAAAGGTGATAGCCTACACATCGAGACAATTAAGGTCTCATAAGATAAATTATTTGGTACATGATTTAGAGCTTGCTATAGTTGTTTTTACTCTAAAGATATAGAGACACTATTTGTATGAAGAGACATTCCAGATATATACCGATCATAAGAGTTTGAGGTATCTGTTAAGTTAGAAGGAATTAAATATGAGACAGAGGAGACAGATAGAGTTGTTAAAAGATTATAACTATACGATTAAGTATCATCTGGGAAAAACTAATGTGGTGATAGATGCATTGAGTAGAAAGTTGAATAGCAATGTAGCTCAAATTCAATTATCGAGGTTACCGAGCTTAATACATTTGAGAGCTCTAAATCTAGAGTTGAATCTAGAGCAGAATGAGGCATTAGCAGCCACTCTAAGACTGAGGCCAATGTTGCATGACGAAATCAGAAAGGCATAAAATAAATATCCTGAAATGGTGAAGCTTATTGAGAAATTGAAAATGAAATCAGATTTTGAGTTTGAACAGAGAGATGAGATACTGTGGCTAAAGCAAAGGTTGTGTGTGCCTAATATGGATGAATTAAGAAAGAAAATTCTAGAGGAAGCTCATGTAGCCATTTATGCTATGTATCTTGGTACCACCAAGATGTATAATACGACGTTAAAGCAACATTTTTGGTGGCCAGGAATGAAGAAGCAAGTAGCGGAGTATATTGCCAAGTGTTTAACATGTCAGTAGATTAAGGCTAAGCATCAGGCTCCAGTTAGGAAGCTACAATCATTACCTATTCTATAGTAGAAGTGGGAACAAATAACCATAGATTTCATTATGGCATTGCTAAAGAATCTGAAGCAAAATGACTATATGGGTTGTTAGACTGCATAGGGTTCCGAGGTTCATTGTATTGGATCGGGATCCTAGATTTACTTAGAGATTCTGAAAAAGCTTACAGTCAACTATAGGTACAAAGTTAAACTTTAGTACTGCATTTCATCCTCAAATAGATGGACAAAGTGAGAGGACAATCAAGGCTATTGAGGGTTTGCTCAAGGCATATGTATTGGAGTTTCAATTAAAGCATGTGTTACAATTCGATTGTGTCTTTCTAAAGAGCAAAAGTAAACTTTCTTAAAAGAAACTTCTGTGTCTAAATTATGGAACACGGTGGAAGAGAAATTCCTCAAGAAAAGCAGATAGAATAAGCTCCGTATGAAGAACAGACTATTTCGTTTCTCTTATGTTCTGAGTATCACTATAAATGATCACATTACCTATTTTAATCAGTTAGTTACTGATTTAATGAATTTGGATGTGACATTTAAAGATCAATATTTGGCTTTGATGTTATTGGGATCCATTCCTAAGGAGTTTGAGTTTTTTAAAACTAATATACTTTATAGGAAGGTTGCTATGTCTTTTAGTGAAGTTACAATTGCTTTGTACAGTTATAAATTGAGAACAAAGACAAAGGAAGAACGTACAAGTAGAGCAATAGAAGTTTTGGTAGTCGGAGGCTATTCACAGAGCCAAACTAAAAGAAAGAAATAGAGATTGAAGTTGAGGCTCAAAATGAACACAGATGAATATGCATTTTTATTGGGAAAAAGGACACTGGAAAATGATTATCCAAAGATGAAGAGTAAAAACAAAATTGATAAGGAAAAGGTTGTTGCAAATTCAAATGTTGCTAAATGTGAAGATGTAAACTTAAATATTTCATTGGTTATTACATTCTCAATAAGCCCTTCTAGTCTATAACTGCTCGATTTAGGCTGCAACCATCACATTTGTCTCAATCAACATTGGTTCTCTAATTTTAGAGAGCTAAAAAGTGGAGTTGCCTATACCACAAATGGGATTAGTTCAAATTTTTTAAGGAATCACGATGGAACAACAGGACTCTAACAGATGTCAAATACATGTCAAGTTTGATAAAGAATCTCATTTCTATGAGAGTCCTAGAATCAAAGGGCTACATTGTAAATGCAGTAATGGAGTAGTGAAGGTCATCTTTGGTGCGCTTACATTAATGAAAGGAATTTAAAGAAATAATAACCTATATTATTACTAACGTAATGCATTTATTGGAAAACATTATTAGCTTCTAATGATGATCAATAGCTAGAAGCAGTCAGGTTATGACATATGCACTTGGGATATACAGGTGAAAAATCCTTGAAGATATTGATAAATCAAGGACTGTTGAAAGGAGTTCGAGCTTGCAAACTAGAATTTTTTGAACATTGTGTCAAAGGGAAGCAAACAAGAGTGAGATTCGGCAATACAATCCATGATATGAAGGGTATTTTAGATTATGTTCACTCTGATGAGTGGGGATCTTCCAAAACAACTTCTTTAGGAGGAAAAAACTATTATGTGATTTTTTAAAATGATTTTTCACAAAGAGTATAGGTGTATACTATAAAGCCTAAGGATGAATTATTGTGAGTTTTCCTTAAATGGAAGAAGATGGTGGAAACTTAAACAGGCAAAAGGATCAAGCATCTCCATACAGATAATGGTGGGGCGTACAGGAGTGATCCATTTTTAAATGTTTGTGCAGATAAAGGTATTGTCAAACACTTCACAGTCAGGGATACATCACAACAAAATGGGGTGGTAGAACGTATGAATCAGACATTGCTAGAGAAAGTTTAATGTATGTTATCTAATGCTTAGTTGGGTAATGAATTTCGGGCTTAGGCTATTACATATGCTTTCCATCTCATCAATCGCCTTTCATCAACTACTATTGGTGATAAACACCTTTGGAAAAATGGTTTAAAAAACTTGCTACAGATTATGATTCCTTACTTGTGTTTAGTTCCACTTTATATTATCATGTTAAGAAGTCAAATTTAGATCCACATGCAAAGAAAGCAATTTTCATGGGATCACCTCTGGTAAAAGGATATCGTCTTTGGTGCCCAAAGTAAAAAAAAAAAATTTTAACAGACATCTTACCTTTGATGAATATACCATGTTAAGAAAAGTGATAACTGAAAACGTTTAAGCAGATAGATGGTACTATAAAACAAGTGGAGTTTGAAGGAAGAATTGTTATCCCAGCAAATGATGAAGTAGATCTAGAAACTCTTATGGTAAAATAGGAGCTAGATGAAGAAGAGGTTCCAACCCAAGAACCTCCATAATAAAAATTACCAATTGCATTGAGAAAGCTAAAAAGAAACATTCAAGTACCTACTTGTTATGTTAATATGGTGGCTTATGAATCTCTAATTGAAATTAATGACATTCCTACCACTTATAAGGAAGTAGCCCAAATACATTCCCTTCATAAGAATTAGACGTAGAAGCTAGCTAGTGTCCCAAAGGGAAAGAAGGAAATTGGATGTAAATGGGTATATGCAAAGAAAAATGGATTTCCTGAGAAGGATAATGTTCACTACAAAGCAAGGCTAGTGGCCAAAGGCTATACTCAGATAAAGGGTGTTGGACCACAAATTTTTTTAAATTTTTATTCAATTATTAATTATATATTTAGTTATGACTTATTTAATTGTTTAATTATTTTTAGAATTGAGTCCATTAATTTAGTGAGCATAAGTAGAAATTAGAATTTAGAATAGAGAGTTTGGAATTAAATTAGGGTAATGTTCGTAAGAGATAAAAGAAGGGGCAAAATGGACATTACATTAAATGAAGTGCAAATTTGAGAGAACTAAATAAACAGAAGGGTATTTTGGAAGACAAGAGAAAAAATGTTGTCTTGAATTAGAAGAAGAGGTAGAAATCATAGGAGAGAAGAGAAAATAAGAGAGAAAAATGTGGGAGAAGAAAGAAGAAGAAGAAAAATCGTGGGGGAAGCTAAGAAAGAAGAAGAAAACATGGAAAGAAGAGAAATCAAGCTTGTTAGAGGTAACAATCTTCATCTTTCCTTCTTTCTTGAAAAACAAAAGAGATTAAAGAGAGAATGGGTTTATGTTGGAAGAAAGAAGGGAACCCATTCTTGATTTTTGTGGATCTTTGGACTAGGTTTTGGTCTTTCTAACCTAGATAAACTATGGGTAGGTTAAGTTTAAACTCAATTTTAGCATTTTTGATTATTGAAGAATTTTGATTTGAATTTGGGTTGAATATGAGAATCTAGTTTGTGTTAGGGAACCAAGGAAATCTTACCCAAGAGCAAGAGGAAAGGCACATTTGAGTTAGATTTCCCAAACAATTTCGGTGGATAATGTATTTATAGTTATTGTGTGAATGGGCAATTTGTTTACTTGTATGTGTATATGCTTAATTGTTTGAAATTGAATTATTGTGAATGTTGGAAATTGCAATATGATGTATTATCATGTCATGCCTTGAAAAATGCTATGACATGTTGTATAATCAAAAGAGGAAATAGCTTGAAAAGCATTAAAATGTGAGTATATGATGAGATGAATTGAGCATGAATATTTGCTTGTGTTTGGGTAAGAGAAAAACCATTTTGATAGTCATGTGCATGTTGACCTAAAGCCTTCTCCCGGCTGCCCGCTTATGGCATATGAGCTCCTTAGAAACGGACTCGTTTTGTTCATAGTGTAAACTTTAGTTTCTCCATTTTAACCTATGGGACTCTCAAGCCATTTGATTGTGCATTACATCTTTGATTTGTCAACTATGATACAAAATTGAGTGTATGCTTTGATGGTTAAATATACATGATATGTTCTATGCGATGATATTTGCTTAACTATAAGTTTATGAGTTTGAATTGTAGATGATTGGATTACATAGATGTATACATACATATATATATATGTGTGTGTATATATATATATACACAAAAATATATATATGTCATATATATATATACATATACATATATAATGGCTATAAATATATTATCCACTGAGCTTAACCTATTATTTTTCCACTCCTCAGGTGTAGAACGAGAAGGTCGATGATCCTATATGTGTGTGTGTGTGTGTGTGTGTGTGTGTGTGTGTGTGTGTGTGTGTGTGTGTGTGTGTGTGTGTGTGTGTGTTTGTGTGTGTGTGTGTGTGTGGCTCGTTACCAATGGCTATAAATATATTAGCTACTGAGCTTCGTAGCTCAACCCATTATTTTTCCACTCCTCAGGTGCAGAACGAGAAGGTCGTTGATCCTTGCAAGGCATTGGCAACTACAAGATAGTTAGAGATCTTTTGTAGCTACGTGAGTGACTTTATTTGGGATAACTTTATAGGCATAAAAAATATGAGCATACAATTGTGTTTCATATTAAACTATCGATATATATATATATATACATGCTTGATTGTGTGGCTTGTTACCAATGACTATAAATATATTAGCTACTGAGCTTCATAACTCATCCCATTATTTTTCCACTCCTCAGGTGCAGAACGAGAAGGTCATTAATCCCTGCAAGGCATTGGCAACTAAAAGATAGTTACATATCTTTTTAACTAAGTTAGTGACTTTATTTTGGATAGCTTTATAGGCATAACAAACATGATCATACAATTGTATTTCATATTAAACTATCGATGTGGATGTTGATATGTAACTAAAGCTAGGCTTAAACTCTGTTTTGATTTTGTAATGAAATGAAGAATTGAAGAAGTTCTTTTGTTTATGATGATATTTATCTTCTTTATTGAGATTGTAAATTGTTGTCGGTATTGGAATAGCATGTTAGAGTTAGAAAGATTGTATGTGTTGAATCATTTGAGTTGATATTTAAGATTTTAATGAAATTTACTTAGTATTTAAATTGATATGAAGTGATATTGCACTAGAATAGTTGAATTTGGGAGGATTATGAGTGAACGTGATGTTAGAATGGATATAGGAACCATTGGAAAGGCTTAGGAGGGGTTTAGGTGTCACCAATGTCCATTAGACAAACCTTAGGTCTGTTAAATGGACCTTTTTTAGGAATAAAAATGTCCCTAGCTCAGTCCATGTCCATTAAACAAACATTAGGTCTGTTAAACGGACCTTCTTAGGTCTGGATAGCACCCCCAACCTCGTTTATGTCTTTTAGGGGGAGATGTATGTCTGTTTAGTGGACATACAAGAGATAGCTACAGTAAATTGCAATTTTGACTCTTTTAGAAGCAAAATCTCTATTCAAGTTCTTCAAAAAAGTTATAGGTCTAGAAGTCTTCTTTGAAACTGTCCTAAAATGACCTTAATCTGACATCTCTAGTGAAAGTTATGCCTATTTTTCCGAAATAGGTACAGTTATAAGTTGTAGCCTTATCGATGCTTTTCTACAATACATTTTAGGCTTGAATGGAACTCAAAATGTACTTATTTGTGAAAAGACAAATGAGTGATATGTTAGGGTGATGTTTAAGGACATAAACATAAGAATAAATTGTCGTATATCCATTAATCAAATAGGAAATTTTTAGGATGTTATGAGAATGAAGATGAACTGATGATGGCTAATGAGAGTTCATTGAAATAACCCTACAGGATAATACACTCACTTCTTATGATATCTAGAGTTAGACTTCGAAAATAGGGTCCATCATCTTGTGGCATTATAGTTTAGGCTTCTTAGGATTCCTAGGCTTAGAATACGTAGTGATACAAGTTATTATGATGTGTGATAAATTTTTTGCATGGTTGAATTGATTGATTGCTTTGAGTGACATGGATATCATGCATACATGTAGGAAATAAGATTAAAAATGAAATGTAGGCTAATAGTTAGTGTTTTAACTGAAGAACTATGATGCAACCTCGTAAAAGAACACGAGGAGTTTTGTAAGGATCTGTTGCACCTGACTCTCCTCTGAGGAGGGTACTAATGGGTTTAAAGCCCCAAAAAATGTTGAGGCTTCTATAAGGCATGGTAGTGGGCCCTCTCGATCACTGATGCAGGATTCTCCTCTTCCACAGGAGCAAGTGCTTACTACCTTAGACCCTAGGCTATTCCAAGCCTTTGCTTAGGTGTTTGTCCAAGCCATGGGCCAGATGCTGTAGACTTCTGCTCCGTCCCCAACTAAGAAGGGAAACCAGTTTGATAAGCTTTAGAAGTATGGGCAGTGGATTTTTATGGGATAACAGATCCAGAAGAATTTGAGACATAGTTGAGAAAGATAGAGAGGACATTGGATCAGATGGACTATAAGGATAGTGAGAAGGTCGAATATGCTGCAAGTGTACTAGGGAGTTAGATGAAACCGCTAGTGCTCATATAGAACGACTTCGTAGCTGTTTGTAAGAAGAAGTATTGGTATGAGGTGTATATCCAACAGAAGCAATTACAGCAGAAGCAAAGAGAGGTTTTGAGTCTCACCCAAAGGGAGATGACAGTGAGCGAGTATAAGCGCAAATTTACACAGCTGTCACAATATACAGTTGAGATGATGATGAGCGAGGTGACTAAGTGTCGTAAGTTTGAATCATGATTGCATTTGGCCATTAGTGAAAAAGTGGTGGCGTAGAATTTTTGTGATTTTCAACAGCTAATTGAAGTAGTGTTAAGGGTTGAGAATGTGAAAAACATAAAGAGTGTAGTGAATAGAAAAAGAAAAGGGAGAGAATAGTTCAAGAGGGGAGGTGCTACTCCTATGTCAGAGAGGAGTGCTAGGACTTTCCCTGTGCAGCCTAAGGAGAGGAGCAGTGGTGCAAGTAGATCTAGATAGATGAGAACTATTTCTCATTAAACCTTAATGGCTAGAGGCAGTAGAAGAGTAGAGGGAGATAAGCCCTCTCTTCCTAAGTGTGATCATTGTGGCAAATTTCATAAAGGGAAATGTTATTGGTTGACGAGAGCTTGCTTCAACTGTGGAGAGAAAGGGCATATGGCTAGAGAGTGCCCGTAGTATGCAAGAAGAGAGGGAAATCAAATGCAAGCTTTGAAGAGGGCTAAGACTGTGGGACGCAAGACTGCAACTAAAGTGGGAAGTTCTGAGGCAGCAAAGAAAGTGATTCCTCTAGGGAGACCGAGGGGATAAGCACTAGCTATAGTGTTTTTAATGATGAGGGAGGATGCAAAAACTGCTCCAGAAGTTATGACTGGTACAGTTAAATTATTTGATGATGATATTATTGTTTTGATTGATCCTGGATCTACCTATTCATTTGTTTCGCCAAGTAGAATTGTGTATGATAGAAATTTGAGCCCATTGGATACTCCTTTGATAGTTAGTACTCTAATCAGCCAATTTATTATTATTAGTTAAGTTTATAGAGATTGTGAGATATATATTGATGGGGAACAATTAGTGATGGATTTAATGCCATTGAGGATAAGGGGATTAGATGTGATATTGGGCATAGATATGTTAGAAAAGTATAATGCCAATTTAGATTGCAAACATAAGACAGTGGAGTTTGAGTTGGACGAAGGTAGAAAGGTGGTGTTTATGGGGGATAGGAAAGCAAATCTGCCTAGAATTATTTTAGCTCTGACAGCAAAAAAATGATGAGGAAAGGATGCAAATCATTTTTAGCTTATGTGGTAGAAACGAAGGTTGATGGAGGGAAATTAGAAGAAATTCCTGTGGTCATAGAATTCCTGGATGATTTTCTAGAGGAATTACTAGGACTACCACCACTTAGGAAAATTGAGTTTCCCATTAAGCTTCTTCTAGGTACTACACCGATCTCAATTCTGCCTTATAGAATGGCTCTAATAGAATTGAAGGAACTTAAAGAGCAGTTAGAAGAACTATTGGAGAAAGGGTATATTAGGCTTAGCTCTTCACCTTGAGAAGCTCCGGTTCTTTTTTTAAAGAAGAAAGATGGATCATTGAGAATATATGTGGATTAATGGAAGTTTAATCATGTCACTATCAAGAATAGATATCTCCTCCCACGTATATATGATTTGTTTGATCAATTGCAAGGGGAAAACGTCTTATCCAAGATAGACTTGAGATCCGGTTACCAACAGTTGAGAATAAAGGAGTCTGATGTGTCAAAGACTACCTTAAGAACACGATATGGGCATTTTGAGTTCTTAGTTATGCCTTTGGACTAACGAATGTACATGCAACCTTCATGGACTTAATAAATAGAGTCTTCAAGCCTTTTTTAGACCGATTTATCATTGTATTTATTGATGATATATTGGTTTATTCCAAGAGTGACAAGGAGCATGAGGAATATTTGAGGATTGCCTTGGAGACATTGATAAATAAAGAGCTGTATGCTAAATTTGATAAAGGCGAATTTTGGCTAAGGGAAGTAGTGTTTCTTGGACATGTAATTTCAAAACAAGGAGTGCATGTGGATCCAAGGAAGATAAAATCTGTGGTAAAATGGGAAGCACCTAAGAATATAGCAGAAGTGAGTAGTTTCTTGAGTTTAGTTGGGTATTACAGAAGATTTGTAAAAGGCTTTTTAATGATAGCAGCGCCACTTTCCAAATTGACAAAAAAGAATCAGAAATTTGTGTGGATAGAGGAATGCCAGAAAAGTTTTAAGGAATTGAAAAATAGGCTCACAACTACACCAATTTTGACCTTGCCTTCTAGTAGTGAAGGATATATAGTATATAGCGGTGCTTCAAGGAAAAGATTAGGGTGTGTGTTGATGCAAGGAGATAAGGTGATTGGTTATACTTCTAGGCAATTAAAGCATTATGAGATGAATTATCCTACACATGACTTAGAGTTAGCTACCATACTTTTTGCATTGGAAATATGGAGACATTACTTATATGGAATTACTACCAAGTTATTTACAAACCACAAGAGTCTCAAGTATTTTATGAGCTAGAAAGAGTTGAATTTGAGACATAGAAGGTGGTTAGAACTATTAAAAGATTATGACTTGATGATAGACTACCACCCAGGGAAAGCTAATGTAGTAGCGGATACACTGAGTAGAAAATCTACTATGGCACATGTGGAGACGGTATATCTTCCTTTGTCAGAGGAATTAGCCAGACTTAAGGTGACATTGAGACAAGTCAAATCTGGTTGTATATTGGCTAATTTTAGAATAAGGCCAGTGTTAAATGAGAAGATTAAGGAATTGCAGGAACGGGAGGAGTACTTGAGTAAGCTCAGAGAAGAGATTAAAAGTAGTAAACCTTCTGAAATAGAGATAAGAGAAGATGGATTGATGGTTGTAGTTAATAGATTATTTATTCCAGACATGTTAGAGATGAAAGAGGAGATTCTTGATGAGGCACACAATGCTCCCTATATAATGCACCTAGGAAGTAGGAGAATATATAGAGATCTGAAAGAGCACTTTTGGTGGAAAGGAATGAAGAAAGATGTTGCAAAGTATGTTAGGAAATGATTAGTGTGTCAATAAGTTAAAGCAGAACATCAAACACCTATTGGTAAGCTTAAACCTTTGTCTATTCCGGAATGGAAGTGGGAGAAGATTACAATGGATTTCTTGATGGAATTGCCAAGAACCAGCAGGAAGCATAATGCAATATGGGTGATTGTTGATAGTCTAACTAAGTCAGTACATTTCTTGCCAATTAGACAAGTAGATTCTTTGAATGCTTTGGCCAAGAAATACATAGATGAAATAATCAAACTTCATAGGATTCCAAGTTTTATAGTCTCGGATAGAGATCCCAAATTCACCTTCAAGTAAAGCTTACAAGAGGCTTTGGAAACTAAGTTACATTTTAGCACAACTTTCCATCCACAGACTTATGGCCAATCGGAGAGAACAATACAGACATTAGAGGCAATATTGAGAGCTTGTGTTATGGACTTTAAAGGCTTATGGGATGATCATCTGACTTTAATTGAATTTGCTTACAATAATTCCTACCACTTAGGAATTTAAATGACACCTTATGAGGCTTTGTATGGTAGGAGGTGTAGAACTCCTATTTGTTGGGATGAGGAAGGTGAAAGGAGACTCTTAGGGCCTGAGTTGCTATAAGTTAAAGTTGACAAGATTAAACTGGTGAAGCAAAGACTCAAAGCAGCTCAAGATAGGATGAAAAGTTATACGGATGCGCATAGAAGGGAGATAGAATTTGAAGTTGGAGACAAAGTGTTTCTTAGAGCTTTTCTATGAAAAGGAGTCTTGAGATTTGGTAAGAAAGGCAAGCTCATTCCAAGATATATAGGCCCTTATGAGATTATTGAGAAGACTGGGACTTTAGCCTCTAAGTTAGCCCAGAATTGTCTAAGATTCACAATGTCTTCAATGTATCAATGTTAAGAAAATATCGATCACATCCCTCACACATAGTCTAACCTTTAGAGGTTCAATTAAGTGAGGATTTGACTTATGAAGAACAACCAATGGAGATCCTAAATTTGAAGATAAATGTCTTGAGAAACAAAATTGTAAAGCTAGTTAAAATCTTATGGAAGAACCATGCAAGAGAGGAGGCAATATGGGAGCCTTTAGAAGCAATGAAAGAGAAGTATCCACACCTTAAGATAAACTCAGGTAAGAATTTTGACGACGAAATTCTTTAAGGGGAGGAGAATTGTTGGACCCCAATTTTTTAAAATTTTTATTCAATTATTAATTATTTATTTAATTAAGATTTATTTAATTGTTTACTTATTTTTAGAATTGAGTCCATCAATTTAGTGAGCATAAGTAGAAATTAGAAATTAGAATAGAGAGGTTAGAATTAAATTAAGGTAATGGTCATAAGAGACAACAGAAGGGGCAAAATGGACATTACATTAAATAAAGGGCAAAATTGAGAGAACAAACAAAGAAGAGGGTATTTTTGGAAGGCAAAAAAAAATTGTCTTGAATTAGAAAAAGAGGAAGAAATAGTGGGAGAGAAGAGAAAATAAGAGAGAAAAATGTGGGAGAAGAAAGAAGAAGATGAAAAATCATGGGGCAAGCTAGGAAAGAAGAAGAAAACATGGAAAGAAAAGAAATCAAGCTTGTTAGAGGTAACAATCTTCAACTTTCATTCTTGCTTGAAAAATAAAAGAGATTAGAGAGAGAATGAGTTTGTGTTGAAAGAAAGAAGGGAACCTATATTCGATTTTTGTGGGTCTTTGGACTAGATTTTGGTCTTTTTAACCTAGATGGACTATGGGTTGGCTAAGTTTAAACTCAATTTTAGCATTTTTGATTATTGAAGTTTTATGAATTTTCATTTGAATTTGGGTTGAATATGAGAATTTGGTTTATGTTAGGGAGCGAAGGAAATCTTACCCAAGAGCAAGAGGAAAGGCACAATTAAGTTGGATTTTCCAAACAACTTAAGTAGGTAATGCGTTTATAGTTATTGTGTAAATGGGCAATTTGTTTACTTCTATGTGTATATGCTTAATTGTTTGAAATTGAATTTTTGTGAATGTTGGAAATTGCAATATGATGTATTATCATGTCATACCTTGAAAAATGCTATGACATTTTGTATAATCAAAAGAGAAAATAGCTTGAAAAGCATGAAAATGTGAGTATATGATGAGATGAATTGAGTATGAATATTTGCTTGTGTTTGAGCAAGAGAGAAACAATTTCGTTAGTCACGTGCACATTTACCTAAAGCCTTCTCCTGGCTGCTCACTTGTGGCATATAAGCTACTTAGAAACGGACTCATTTTGATCATAGTGTAAACTTCAATTTCTCCATTTCGACCCATGGGACTCTCAAGCCATTTTTTTGTGTGCATTACATCTCTGATTTGCCAAGTATGATACAAAATTGAATATTTTCTTTGATGGTTAAATATACATGATATGTTCTATGTGATAATATTTGCTTAACTATGAGTCCATAAGTTTGAATTGTAGATGATTGAATTGTTAGAGTAAAATGAGTTATATATCTATACATGCTTAATTGTATGGCTCGTTACCAATGGCTATACATATATTATCCACTGAGCTTCGTAGCTCAACCCATTATTTTTCTACTCCTCAGGTGCAAAATGAGAAGATTGTTGATCCTTGCTAGGCATTGCTAATTACATGATAGTTAGAGATCTTTTGTAACTAAGTTAGTGACTTTATTTTGGATAGCTTTATAGGCATAACAATCATGAGCTTACAATTGTATTTCATATTAAACTATCAATGTGGATGTTGATATGTAACTAAAGCTAGGCTCAAACTTTGTTTTGATTTCGTAATGAAATAAAGAATTGAAGAAGTTCTTTTGTTTATGACGATATTTATCTTCTTGGTTGAGATTGCTAATTGTTATTAGTATTGGAATAACATGTTATAGGTGGAAAGGTTCTATGTGATGAATCATTTGAGTTGAGATTTAAGAGTTTAATGAAATGTACTTAGTAGTTAAATTGATATAAAGTGATATTGCACCAGAAGAGTTGAATTTGGGAGGATTATGAGTGAAAGTGATGTTAGAATGGATGTAGGAACCACTGGAAAGGCTTTAGAGGGGTTAAGGTGTCAGCAATGTTCGTTAGGTAGACTTTAGGTCTGTTAAATGGACCTTCTCAGGTCTAAAAATGTCCCAGCTCAGTCCATGTCTGTTAAACGAACATTAGTTTGGTTAAACAGACCTTCTTGAGTCTGGAAACCACCCCTGAGCCTGTCTATGTCCGTTAAGCGGAGATGTATGTTCATTTAGCAGACATACACAAGATAGCTATAGTAAATTTTGATTTTGATCCTTTTGGAGACAAAATCTCTCTGTGATTTCCTCATAAAATTGTAGATCTAGAAGTCCTCTTTGAAACTATCTTAAAAAAAACCTTAATATGACATCTCTAGTGAAAGTTATGCCTATTTTCCCAAAACAGCTAAAGATATAAATTATGGGCTCATCGATGCTTTTCTATAATACATTTTAGGCTTGAATGGAACTCGAAATGTACTTAGGAGTGAAAATAAAATTGAGTGATATGTTAGGGTGATGTTTGAGGACTTAAACCTAAGAATGGATTGTCGTATATCCATTAATCAAATAGGAAATTTTTAGGAATTTATGAGAATGAAGATGAACTGATGATGGTTAATGAGAGTTCATTGAAATAACCCTACAGGATAATATGCTCACGTCTTATGATATTTGGAGTTGGACTCCGAAAACGGGGTTCAATAGAGGGAATTAATTATAATGAAGTTTTTTTTCTCTTGTTGTAAAACATTCCTCCAATTAAATTTTGTTGGCTTTGGTAGCATAGTTTGATATGGAACTAGTTTAATTGGATGAAAAAAATTTGTTTTTACATGGAGACTTAGAGGAAGAAATATATATCACTTAGCCTAAAGGTTTTAATGTTGCTGGAAAAAATAATTTGTTGTATGAATTGAAACAATCTCCAAGACAGTGGTACAAGCAATTTTAGAAGTTTATGATAGGATAAAAGTACAAAAGAAGCAAATACGATCACTGTGTGTATTTGTCATAAGATACAACATGGATCTTACATCTATCTTCTCATATATGTTGATGATATGTTGATAGCTTCAAAGAATCAAAGAGAAATTGAGAGGTTGAAAATTCAGTTGAATTAGGAATTTGAAATGAAGGATCTGGGTGAAGCTAAGAAAATTCTTGGCATGGAGATAAGTAGAGACAAAATTGGGGAGATTGTGTTTGACTCAAAAGTAATATTTAAAAAGGTACTACAATGTTTTGGCATAAATAAAAAGTCAAAACATGTTAGTACGCCACATGCTCCTTATATAAAGCTTAGTGCATCGTTCTCTCCAAAGAAAGATGCAGAAAAATAGTACATAACTAAAGTATCATATGCAAATGCGATTGGTAGCTTAATGTATGCTATAGTATGTACAAGGCCCGACATTTCATAGGCAGTTAGGGTTGTGAGTAGGTATGTGAATGATCTTAGAAAGGAGCATTGGCAAGCTATTAAATGGTATCTAAGGTACATTATAAATATCATAAATATTGTTGGATCGAAAATAATAGCAGGCAAGATTTAGCTAAAATGGTAGATTTCAAAACTTTTTTCCAAAATCAAAACGTAGCAGAAACAACATAACTAAATCAACATGTTTCAGCCATACATGATACAGTATAAGGAAAATAATTGACATAAGAACAAGATGGTAGAAATATACCGACTCCTTACTATATCTTCGACTCTTCGCTTTTGTATCCTCTCCTTGTCAATGTATCCTCTCCTTGTTATTGTATCCTCTACCAATTCGATCTACTACTTGTTCTCTTTAGACAACTTGGTTACCAAGATCCTTTGGTAGGAAAGGAAAAGAAATCTTGAAGAGATTTTCCTTAATTGAAAGAAGCCAAAAATGAGACCCTTCTCATTCAAGTTTCAACTAGGCTATGCAAGAGAGGAGAGAGTGAGTTAAAAAATGCAAGAATCCCTTCTTCTCTCCTTGTTAATTTTGGTTAACATGAAAGAAAGAAGTGATGTGCGTTTAATGCATCACTTCATTCCTTAATCAATCATAAAGAAGCCAATAAATGAGATTTTTCTCATTTGTTTAAGATGACTATAAGAAAAGACCAATAACCTAAATGAGACCATCTCATTTTCGGTTATGGATGAAAGAAGGATGGGAGATTACATTAAATGCACGGCTTCCTTTCTTTAGTCACATGAATGCTAAAAGGTTACATGCCATCATTAAAAGATAACCATTAAACCATTTAATGATAAGAGAATTAATCCATTTAATTATGATAAAGTATGATAAAAACCATCTTTAATTTAGCAATTCAACACTAAATGTGTAGTTCCATATTTAGCTATAAAAAATCAAAATATGCCCTCTTTTTTTATAACTTTTTTTCAATTTAATTAATCTAATTAATCAAATCAAAC
>JANSVA010019960.1:0-15067 GCA_025504915.1 Erythroxylum reticulatum | reverse complement strand
AATGGAATTGCCATATAAGTTTCTTCCTTCTTAAAGAGTCTCTACTGTTGAATTGTAAAAACTTTCTCCTTAGCAATCCACAGTTTAATAATGATTAGTAGTTCAATAATGATTAGCAATCTATTTCTAACAAATAACATGGTTGTAGTATAAATAGACAAAAACTTAGCCTTTTTCACGCAATTTCAAAATTTAAATTTTTGGCAAGTTCATTTATTATTTACCTTAAAGAATTCTCAGCTATAGACTTTTGTTTCAATGTTTCAATGCCAATCTCCTTATCCTTTCAATGTAACTGTATAAAGTATGGTGGAAAGCTAATGAGATACACCAATGAGTCATATCCCTCCATTTAAGTGGCACTCTCAGTTAATTGCTTAAGCCTTACTAAGCTTTATCTAAAACATTTACTACGATCCCAATTCAAGTTTGGAAGAATAAAATTGGCTTGATTAGTCTAATATGGTATGTATTAAGTAGCCTAAACTATTTGAGTTGTATTGTTTATATAGCCTAAACTATTTCAATAAATTCATATTTCTGAAATTTCACCATCTGTAAAGTTACAAATTAAGAAAAACAATATACATTTTTTGCACTTAAATGGTGCATACTAATATATCTATCAAATTTCTATTGAAATATTCATCAAATTGCTACTGACATATTCAATTACATGCAAATGCTTAATTGGACTTATCACTATAGGATTCCTTAAGTATTCTTTGATAGAAATACAAATTGAAAAGGCTTAAGGAAAAGAATAATCAAGATGTATTACATAATTTTCAATGTTAAAGAAAATTACCGATGGAAGAGCCGAAAAATGAAATTAAAGAATGGATGGATAGTAGATGAACATATAGGACACTAACTTTTATAACTCCCTATTGCCTTCTTCCATTTGCAAAAAGATTACAAGGAAAATATTTCCCCTAAAAGACTTATTTGTTGGAGTACTAGGTTACCTAAAGCTTGCAAACCTAAACAGTTTGGAACTAAATACATATGTGATGTTTAAATCTCTCACTAAAGCTTGTGCGATTGGTACGTCCCTCTACAAACTTCACTGTCTGTGACCAATAATTCTGGAGAACAAAAAAGATGATGAAGACCAATGAGATGGTAACAAAAACACTGCCATTTCCATACTAATATGTTTACTTAGTTATCAAAACTATCTTAACTAATTCTTTGTTAACTTAATAATTGTTTTATTAAATTAATCATATGATTAAGGTTAAGACAATTATTAGACATGTAATCCTAAGGTTAACCATTTAAGGTTAACGATAATATGAAAGTGGGTCCTGCTTATTAAATAAAAACTACTTTTTAAAATTTAATTAAAAAGTGGGCCCCACTTGCCTCATCAACAATGACGTGGCAAATGGGGCTCACTTATTTGAATAAAATAATAATTTTAAAGTGTCAGGTCAATGCTGACCTGACACTTAACAGAACCACTTGAATTTTCTATTAGGGTTGGGTTATGATGTAACATTTTTTAAATTTTAATGTTAAAATTATTAACGTCTAAATGTTTGGGTTAAACTTATCGATTGGCGAAAAAATTTAGGTCAAAAGTGACCCTTTTACTAAAACGTAAGGTCGGTTATTTAAAACAAGAAAAATAAATATATTTTAGACATTAAAATATTTGTGAACCAAAAATTTTAAATTTAATAGGATAAAAATATCATAAATTTAAGTAAACGACTATTTTCAATCATTAATATTTGGTAACAGTAAAATAATTATTTATAAAAATTTTAGAAATGGTATCAATATAATATAATGATATATGATAAGTAGTACAAGATTTTAATTAGAAGTTTAACAATTCTTACAGATATAGAACAACAACAAAAACAACAACAATACTTCGTAGCCTTACTAATATGTGTTTAAATTTTGATTCATATGATACGCTACACTTAGTGATTAATGTCTTAGAAATACTTAAGATACTTTAACTCATATATGATTTTAGGTACAATTTGGAAGTAAAGAAATTAAAGTCAGTCGAAAGCATTACATTTACACAATTTTTTGTCGTCATGGAGCAAGAATGATAAATACTGGAGCAAGTAATTAATGCCAAGAAAACTGAGACATATGTTAAAAATATAAAGAAGATTAAAGATGAAGCATACCTTTAAGAGGAAGACATCCTGCATTTCATACAAGCAAAACAACATGGAAGAGGAGCAGAAGCATGAATAAAATGACTTACAAGTCAAGTGAAGGAAAACAACCAAAACGATAGTGCAGATGAGAGGTAGGAGCAGCAGAAAGATAGACATTACACTCCAAGACATAACGTTACGAGACGATAGAAGGACATGCGTTAAACGCATGCGGGGGCGGCGTGAAACGCATACGTACACTGTATTAAATGCATGTGTGAGGCGCTAAATATAGTATTTCAAGAGCAGATGGTTGCAAGGTTTTACACATTAAGAGTAACGTGGTTCATCATCTTCTTTTGTCACATCAAAGCTACAGTGAGAGGGGAGGCGACACAGGAGAGTGCGAAATAGGGAGTGAGGTATACCCTAGACCACCATCTTTATTTGTCAAATTGATGAATAGGAGAGCAGAAGCGTGAAAGATAATAGAGGTGAAGGCTAGAACAATTATTATTTGTTCTTTTCACCACCGAAGCATGCGGAGAAGATAACCCATGCTTGGACCTTTAAAATAGGAATAGGAGGCTAGTTTTTTGACACATGTTTAATGAGAATATCGATACAAAGTCACACTTAAGCTATTTTTATTATTTTAAGGTTGTAATTTCTTTTTGGATTGTTGTGCTATTAGTTTTGATTGATTGGTTTTGGGATGAATGATCTTAATATGTTAATTTGATTGTTTTATTTCAAACCTATTGCTAAAACATTGAATGTAATATGTAATCATTACTTTTGATGTGTGTGAGTAGCATCTAATGATTGTTAATTATTAGGAACAACATAACTTAGGTTAGATAACCCGAACGTGTGAGGCTACTGTCTATATTGATCATTTTCTAATTCATAATGTGACTGTCAAATTGAATCTAGAGATCGTATCCTAGGTTATTCAGTAGTTAGGTTTAATTAATGATCATATCTTAATTAAACACAACCTAAGGAAAAACCAAGATTTGTAAAGCATTCTATTAGTCTCAGATCAATAGTCCAAAAAGAGTTGCAAAAACATTAGAATGATGGAATATGTTTGATCGTGGTTAGGTCAAGATTGACCCTAGAACCGGACCTTACTTATATTCGACACTTTTCTCATTTTCAATAGCTTATTTTTAATTTGTTTTTGATAATTTAATTTTACTTTAATTTCAAAATTGCTTAAAATCCAAAACCCCCCCATTATATTTACCTTGCTTTAATTAATTTCGTTACGAAAATTAATCGAATATTCCCTATGGATTTAATCCCAACTCATCATAACTACAAATCTTAGTGTGCAGAGTTAGGTAAATTTTGCAGTACACTTGACACAAACTGTCAGAATAATAAATAAAGTTTCAAGCTAATTTCATCGATAAAAATTTGAAATAATTTTTTTAGATTCTAGGTGACATGAGAGTCAGTAAAGGTAAATGAGTTCCCTATGTCTGGATTCCCAGTAAGGGTCCTTATATGTTTGAAGGCACTAATTGAAATAGTGAAAGATCTTCCCTTAGGTGTAGGGTTGTTGAAACCCTCTTCCAATAACTTCTAGCTTCTAGAGGATACAGTGAATGAGTCCTCAAATTTAGTATGGAAGATAACTTGATTAGATGAATTGCCAATACGATGCGTTTCACCTAAAACACAATCAGTATAGAACTTAGATTGCTAGTTTAGTGAAACCGTATAATGAACCCAAATTGGAACATATGCATACCTTATTGACCAGACATAGTCATTTGAATCGATGAATTTTCCAAAACAATTAATTTCTCTAATCCTTTACGAACCATTATGACATCACCCCTACCTCCATTTCCATCTATATTCTATTGAAGATTTAAAGAAGCTTAACATAACATATAATATATACAATCAAATGTTCATATATATAATAGGTTCATAACAGGAAATGAGATCTACATAAAGGAAAGTGAGATTGTTTAGATAATACTAAAAACCTTGAAGAAAAAGATTAGTCATAGAAGGAGAACACTTATTAGTATATGAAAAGGGGATTTGTTCTGCATTTTTTTCTTTAATAAGGATAATTTTGCCACATTTTTCCCAACGAAATGAATTTCCACCATCAAAAACTAGTCGCCACATTGACATTCCTCATTGAATTATGTTAAGAGTTATATTTTGTAAAAGTGACTTTAGAATAAAATTAATTATGTTTAATAAAATTTTCTATGATAAGTGAAAGCACTACAGTTTAATACTTATATATCTTCAATCTGCCTAATGAGATGAAAGTTACCTTTATTAAAATAAAAGTAATCCATTTACCTTTTATATCATATCTAAAATTTAAAATTTCAAGTAGATGACACATGACCATGTTTTTTATGTACAAAAATATAGTATTATCTATATAGGGTTATATTACTATTATTATAAAAAAGTGTTAAATACTCTTTTAGACCTTTCATCAAATAGTTAGCAGGCTTTCCTAAAAGAAGCATCGAAGGTCATAAAAAAATTCAACCATATACAACCAACAAAGGAAGATAATAAATCGTCTTCAAAACACAAACACAAGCATAACCTATACACCATATGCAGAAAAAAGAACTCACAATAAACACCTAAATGTATAAGTAAAATAGATTACAAGAAGGAGGGTTTGAAAATAGAAAAGAAGAACAATACCAACACAATTAAGGATGGTTCTTCGACGGTGACGATTAGAACACACGAGATGAGCATAAGAGAGGGGATAATAGTTATTGGATCGTGAATGTAGAGGAATGTTGACGGCTATCAAAAAAATGAAGAGAGGTTTGTTTTCATGCTAATAACCTAATACAAAATGAAATCGTTTCTTGTTAAGGTAGACGATGTCATTTTCGATTTTGTGGGAAGAAATATAGTACAATTTTGTTAGTAACAAAAAAAACCATTGCCAAATAGGAAGACATTGCCATATTCGTTATCACCTTTGCCATACATAATTATATATAATATATTTTGTATGTTACAATACATATAGAGTAACATGTATATTTCATAAGTGAGATATGGAAAAATTTATATATAATGTAAGATTTATTAAATCATTATAATAGTTAGGATTAATTAATATGTAGACATTAATAATCATTAAGTTAACTATCATATATGATGATAGTAATAATAATAGCAATTTAATTAGAAATATATTAGAAAATGGTAATCAAATATTAATATAAATTTTTTCATATTAACAAAAAATGACTTTAACAACAATATTATTTCAAAAATTACTACATGATGTTAATGATGTTGATTGCATAACTGTAAAACAAATTTAGTGAACAAATTTGATTGCAATATATACTTTTTATCAATCATTTTAGCAAAATAAAAAATTGTGTGAAAATTGCATCAAACTTCTTCTATACACTATGTACAAAAGGATATTTGGACCAAGAGGTCTGAATAGATTGAGACAACATGAAGAGTTCCTAAGGACTCATTTCTATTCTAATAGTTTTTACGGATAATAACAATAGCAGTTTAATTAGAAATAATTTGCAATATATTAGAAAATAGTAATGAACATTAAATATTAATATAAAATCTGTATAATTTTTTTTAATATTATTGAAAATGACTTTAACATGTCATTTCAAAGATTACTACATGATGTTAATGATGTTGATTGCATAATCGTAAACAAAAGGATTGAACAAATTTGATTGTAACATATACTTTTTATTAATCATTTTAGCAAAATAAAAAATTGTATGAAAAAGGTTTAGTATTGGCGATGATTTTTTTAATTTGGTAGAAAAATGTTAGACAATTGGCGATGCTATTTTAATTTGGTAGGAAAATGTTAGCCATTTGATGACAAATTATATTTTCATCGCCAAATGTAGCGAATGACAAAAAAATTTAAGCTAGGATGACATCGTTTGTTATATGTTTTAGTATAGATGCTTAAAGCCCCTCCCCCTCCCCGCCTGAATTTTCTTCCACTTAAACCACCTTTGTTTGATAATTTTCTTCTACCCTCTCTGCGACCTTGTGTCCTTCATCATCTCCTTACAGTTCCTCTCCACCAGATAATTAGTTTTTCTTTTTTTCTTATTCTGTCATTGAAGTCGAAAACTTATATTGTTTAAGTTATGTTTTTTACTTTGTTGTTGAGTTTTTTGCATTAAGTGGGACTGATAATGACCCTTTGTGCTTAATATATGTTAATATTGGTGAGGAAAGGGAAAAAAGAGAATTGCTTTTGTTATTTTCGGTTGAAATTAGGCTACCTATAATGTGTTCGAAGAAAGTCCACAATGATTAGGTGACTCGTATTTCTATGCAATATAAGACCTTAATGTTGCTTGGATAGTTATCCATTTACTAGAAAATTACTGGAAGTAGTAATGAGGCATTAATGGATCCATTTAATGAATATTTTAAAGTAACCTAAAGATTCAAGCATATGAAGAACAAAGCACCAGATGATAGAATCAAACACTTTGTGGAAGTCTAACTTTACAACATAATTTATAGAACAATTCTTCTTGTTATAACTCCTAAAGAGCTCCTAGGCTAATAGGATTCTAGACAAAGGCTCTTTATTAATCATTTATAAGATTCTCAATGATTAGTTTAGGTATTTAAGCAAGTATCTTTTCTATGATATTGTATAATATGTGACAGCAAGAAATAAGGTCTATAATCAATAATTAAAGAAGGTTGGAGATCTTTAAAATAAGAGTTATAAAGGCTTTATTAATTTCTTTGAGCATTTACTTCTTTTTAAATAACTCTAGTATAAAATCAATGAAGAATCTTTTTGTTTAAGACCAAGACTTTTGAAAGAAACGCATATTTAAACCATCAGGACCATAGGACTTACTAATCCTCAAGTTTAATACAACCTTTCCACTTCCTTATTATCAACAAGCTTAATTAAGGGATCAACTTCTATTATAGAGAATTGGTGAGAAATGAAGCCTTGAAGTAATTGAAGTGAGGATGAGCTAAAAGCTTAAGTTCCCAAAAAATTCTAAAAGAAATTGTAAACCTATTTACTTATCTCTACTTATAAGAGGGTAGTTCCTCCACTTTGCTTTATAAAAAAATGAAATTATATTGAGTTTTTTCTTTGTATTAATGGATGTATGAAATGATTTTGTATTTTTTCCCTATCCTTGAGCCACTAATTCTAAATATTTTCCTTAGTATGGAATTATGTTTCTCTATAGCTTTATAAAAATAATTTAAACTTCAATTTTTTGTCCTTAATAGGGTAGCATCTCCTGGGTTAGAGGTAAACTCCTCTTATATTCAGGTAAGATAAAGTTTTTCATATAATGCTTATTTAAATATCCTTTAAACTATTATGAGTAAGGATTTTTAGTCCCTTTTTCACCATTCCTAATTTCCTTATGCAAACATAAGCTTTGTAATCATCAAAGCTATTAGGTAACCATTTCTTAATAACTGCTTCAAAACCCTCTATCTCTACTAGAAAGTTGTTAAAGTTGAAAGGGGCTTTCCTATGTTGTATGGAAAGCATATTCATAATAATTATTGGTTTGTGATCATTGAACACTGGGTTCCCAAATGGGCCTTTGTTCTAAAGGAAAGTTTGTTGCTATTCCCCATTAACTATATATAAAAGTCAGTTCCATTGTTTCTTATTACCCTATATATAAAAGTTACCTTAAATTTTCAAATCAGTTACTTTAACATCATTAACATAAAGAAAAAAATGTGCATTAGCTTACTATTTAATGAAATGAGTCTATTATCACTGCTATTACACTCACTCTTCTTTACAATCTCCAACACATGAAAGTCTTAGGCTATGAGAAAGACTTTTATCTTAGTTTTCCAAAAACAAGTAATCATTTATATTGTAAAATAAAGCAATATTATTATATTGGCCCTCTTAGCCTATTAATGAACCAAATTGTATTATATTGAATACGAATTTGTCATTTTTATAAGGTATAATTTTTGTTTTAAAGTGTCTATAACTGACAATCCTTTTCCTTATTCTTTGCAGTCTGTGGTTGTATGTTTGTCCAGGTAAGTCGTCTAACTAATGTCCACCATAAGTTTGTGTTTAGGTTTTGTGTGAGTGAAAATGGTGTGTTGGTTTTATGTTGCAGTTTGCAATGTTATTATAAACATAGGATGGTATATAGGGTGAAAACCAGTGATATAGCTTTGATAAGGCTTATTGGTGAAAAATTCCACAAGCTTAAGAGCGATAGCGAGAAGTCCCTTTTTCGATTCACAGGTATAATCAACATCATGTATCTTAGTGTTTCTTTGCTTTTGAACTTTGCTTTCAAATTTTAAATATAAATACTCTAATTATTTTATCATCATTCCTTTGATAAAGTTATTGAAATAGTTTGTTTCTATGTTAAAACTTGAATGATCCATTTTTCCATCAATTATGGAGCTTGTTAATTTGCATTCCATTCTATTGGGGTGTATGGTTATATAATTGATGATTTCCATCACTTGTTGATTAGACCAAAGTTTTAAGTTGATCACTACAAGTTACGTGAAAGAGACCAGATTTAGTTCTTGACTACATTTTATTAATGATAAGATGTTTTTCATAATACACCATATTAACTCTTTAAATATGCACCAAATGATGAAAATTCTATAAGGAAATGTCTTCTTGACTATCCCCATATATAGCTAAATAGAAAAGACTTGCCTAGGAAGGATCCATTAACTAATGGATGCAAATTAGCCTTAAATTTGAAATCATCTTAGGCCAAAAGATAATTAATTATTCTTTATATTGCCTTACATCTTCAAAAATAGTCACATTGTCTTAAACATCCATGATCAGCACTTTGTTAATGAACTTCAATTAGAAATACTCTAATTAGTAGTAACTTTTATTGTCACGTAAAATTTATATGAATATAATAGATAACAAACTTGAAGAATGAGATATAGACTGGAAACCTATGATGTAGCTCCAATGAGCCCTATCAGTGAAAAAATTCACAAGCCTAGGCGCGACAGCTAGAAAACCCTTTCTCAATTCGTAGGTGTAAACAACGCCACATACCTTAATGTTTCATTGCTTTCCAACTTTGTGAATGAACTTCAATTGGAAAGACTTTAATTAGTACTAACTTTTATTATCACATAAAATTAAAAACGAATTGCATTTAATAATTCAGTTGTCTTCTTTTGATTATATAGCTACATGGATAAAAGTTGGATGTTTCATTGGAAATGGTCCACTGAATACGTAGGAGTTAAGAGCATCATGCAATTTGTATAACATTAAATAGGTGATGAATGTTGTATTCGATGTCCTTGCATCGATTGCTTAAATGTTGACTTTCAAAGACAAGATGTGGTATATAATCACTTACTAATCCGAGGTATAAATAAATTTGATACTCTATGGCCTTATTATGGCAAATGTAAGAAAGCAAGTTATAGTAGAAGTGATGGTACAAGTTCTAATGACAGTAACAATAATTATGTGGACGATTGTGATGTTAATGATGACAGTGGTGATGAGATTGATGAGATGTTAGATGATTATGGGAATTATATGGAGATTATGGATGAAATAGGTATAACTAACATAATTATTAGTATTACAGAAGATAATTTTATGAAGTTATTGAAAGTTGCTAAAGAAGAATTATATCCAGGGTGCTCAAATTTCTCACAGCTATCTTTTGTTATAAAGTTGTTGCATTTGAAGGTCTATAATAAATAGAGTAACAAGTCTTTTGACATGTTAATTGACTTGCTAAATGATGCATTACTTATTGGACAAAAATTTCCCAAATCTTACTATGATGCAAAGAAATTATTAAGGGACCTTGGATTAGGATATAGATATCAATACATGCTAGTAAGTATGATTGTGCTCTATTTTGGAAGGAAGATAAAGTTCTTCAAGATTGTCCGATTTATAGTAAATCAAAATGGCAAGTGGATAATGGGATAGGGAAAAAGATATCGAATAAAATCCTGTGATACTTTCCTATTAAACCATGAATACAAAGATTTTTTATGTCAATAAAAACAGTCATAGATATTGGGTGGTATAAAAGGGAACGCATTGATTATAACATTATGTGTCATCCACTAGACTCATTGGAATGGAAAGAATTTGATAGGAAGTTTCCATGGTTTGCACAGGATTGTCGTAATGTTCGACTTGGATTGGCCTCAATTGGATTTAATCCTTTCAGTAATATGATTACTTCAGACATCATATGGCTGGAAATTATAGTGCCATACAATTTACCTCCATGGAAGTGTATGAAGGAGCCTTTTATGCTAATGTATTTGCTTATTCTAGGACCTGTTGCTCTTGATAAGGATATCAATGTATACCTGCAATCGTTAATTGATGACTTAAATGATCTATGGGAGGTTGGATTAGAAACTTTTGATGTTTTTCAAGGTGAAACATTTATAATGCACGCCATTGTTTTGTGGACTATAAATGATTTTCCAGCTTATAGGAATTTGCCTGGGTAAAGCACTAATTGGTATATGGCTTATCTTGTGTGTAACCATCAAACTTATTCAATGAAGATGGGCACAGATTGCGAAGAAGCAAATTGTTTAATGGCAAAGTAGAATTGAGTGAAGCTCCTTTAAAATTTTCTAGTGATGATATTGTTTACTAGCTATCACATTTAGGTGGCATTACACCTGAGAAACACCCAAGTAATAGAAAGCGAAAGAGAAATGATGTTGACCTTAATTGAAAAAAACCATAATTTTTAATTTTCCATATTGTAAGGAATTACTGTCGAGGCATAATCTTGATGCGATGCATATTGAGAAAAATATTTGTGAGAATATTTTAGGAACTATGATGGGAATTGATGGGAAATCGAAAGACATAATTAGGTCTAGACTTGACTTGATAGACGGGAATATAAGAAAAGGCTTGTATATGAAAAGAAGTCATGATGGGTCATACATTATTTCCCCTAATTGTTATAACATGTCAAAAAGGGAGAAGTGATCTTTCTATAATTTTCTTAAATCAATGAACTTTCCTAATAGGTATGAATCAACTATTGGCCATTAGCTGAATGTTAAAGAGGGAAAAGTATTAGGGTTGAAGAGCCATGATTGCCATTTACTTTTGCAATAATTACTTCCTATTAGAATATATGGATGTTTGCCGAAGGATGTGTCCATAACTTTTGGTCAATTGGGTGAGTTTTTTTAAGCAATTATGTTACAAGACAGTTAAAGTTGAAGAGCTTGACAAAATGGAAAAAGACATAGATTTGATTATATGTAAAGCTTGAACTAGTATCCTCCTCATCATTTTTTGATGTTATGGTTCATTTAGCTTTTCACTTACCATACGAAGCAAAACTCAATAAACCAGTTCAAGTTCAATGAATGTTCCTAATTGAAAGGTAATTCATATTAAATTTTCAATTTTTAAAAGATATTTGCTAGTAACAATTCCCACTATTTTATATTTTTCAAGTTTTTTATTACTTTCTTAAGCATTATGTACATAATAGAGCTCGACCTATCTATTACAGAGGCTTATATAGCAAATGAATGCTTTACATTTTGTTCGATGTACTTAAATAATATGGAAACAAGATTTAATAGACCAGAATATAGCTTTGATTTTGATAAAGATGATGGCTTTTCGATTTTCTCCCAAAAAGTAAGGCCACTTGGTGTGGGTAAATATGTGCAGTTAACTAAAGAAGAATTTGAAATCACGCATTGGTATATTTTCAACAATTGCGAGAAAGTCAATATATATATGGAGTATTTATATTACTTTTGATTCAAACACTCATATTAGAATTTTGTGATTGAATCTCATTTCTTTACTATCATTTTCTTTTTTAAATAGAGATGACAAAGAGTCTATTAGTAGCAAAGGGATGATTAATGTTGAAGAAAGATATAAGCTTAAAATTGTATCATGGTTTAGAAATCGAGTAAGTAACATTATGATTTGACATTATGAACTTATGATAATTTGTATGTCAGATTAACTTCTAATTTCATTTTGTCAAATAAATGATACAGTTACATAATCGTAACATGCAAGAGGTGAAAAAAACATTAGATGGCTTGGCATATAGGTGCCATATTTGAGGGAAAAATATACAAGTTGCATTATTAATGAGGTGAGATTTCACATACAAGATCAAGACTGTCGACTTAGAAGCCAAAACGGTAGGGTCTTTGTTGAGGGATATCATGACGATGATTTATTAACATCCACAGTGTCATCTATAAAATAATAGAGTTGCACTATATAAGGATAACAAGTTTGCTCTATATAAGTGCAAATGGATTAATCTTGCTAACATGAAAATAAATGGGAATATTACTAGCATCAATGTTAGTAAGACAAGGTATGATATTGACCCTTTTGTCCTTACAAGTCAAGCGAAACAAGTTTTCTACCTCAACGATATTTATTAGGTAGCAACTGGAAGGTTGTTCAAAAGTTTGAACACCGAAATCTCTTTAATTTTTGTGAAAGGGATAATGGTCAATTCATAGAGGATAAAGATGAAGTATATCAAAAGATTAAATTAGAGTTTAATAATGAAGACATTTGAATAGAAGATGCAGATATATCATTATTCCATAGGAGAGATGTTGATCCCGATATAGTACAACTAGATGAAGTCCAAGTCAATCTTATCATATAAACAGATGAAGACTATACTCAGGACAAATAAAATGACAATGAAGATACTTTGGTCGAATATATTAGCGATGAAGAGTCCAATGATAATGCAATTAATGATATGGATTTCCAAAATCTTGATTATGATGATTGAACGTAAATAAATTGTTTATATTCTCTAAAATGTTATGTTGATGTTTGAGTTATGTTAATCCATATTGTTGATATCTCACTTATGTTAATGCATAAGTTTTACTTATGCTTATGAGGAATGTTGGTGTTTGACTTATGTTTATGCAAATGTTGTTGATTTACTTACGTTTATATGGATTGTTGATGTTTGCCTTATGTATGCAGAATGTTAGTGTTTGAGTTATGTTATATAGAATGTTGGTGTATGTTTTATGTTATGCAGAATGTTGGTGTGTGTTTGAGTTATGTTTTTTTGGAGTCATGATGTTGAGGTATGTTATGCGAAATGTTGGTTGGTATTTAAGTTATGTTATGTATAATGTTGCTATGTATTTTATGTTATGTAGAATGTTGGTGTGTGTTTGAGTTATATTATTATGAAATGTTGGTGTTAGAGTTATGTTATGCAAAATGATGGTGTATGGTTCAGTTTTGTCATGTAGAATGTTGGTGTGTGTTTGAGTTATGTTTCAGTAAAATTTTAGTGTTTGAGTTATGTTTATCTGAATGTTCAGGTTTGACTTATGTTTTTTTAAAGAAAATTTGATGTTTAACTGCGAAATGTTCATGTTTTACTTACATTAATGTGAAATGTAGATATGTGAGTAAAGATTATACGTAATGTTGATATTTCATTTATAGATATTCAATATAATGGAACCTAGTAGAAACAAGGAAAAAAGGGTGGCAACTATCGAAGATGTTTCTTCCCTACAACATCCAAATTAATCCGATCCCAACGAACAACAACCACTAATTTCATCCACCAATGAAGCCAGTTAGCAACAACCTCTATCTACCTCAACTAGTGTTGTATATGTTATTGTTAACCACCTATTATTAGAGATATGCCCAAATATATATTTACGTGTTTAATGTGTTTTTCTTATCATTATTATTCTTTTGTTGTCAGGTTCCGATACTGGCATAAGAAAAGAAAGTAGAGGTATCACTAAAGGTTTTGAGTTGCAACATATGAATGTTGAAATGAACATCAAGTTGTCTATGCATATTGATCCCGCAAAACATTGTCCTGTTGACAAGATCCAATCAGCAAAATTGTCTAGTGAGCTAGGAGTCATTGTCATTGCCTTGCCTTCAGTATGCTAGGCAGTTGAAGGAAGAAAACTTGCTACATAATGCTTTGGACAAAGTTTCAGTAATTTTTCAATTCATTTTATCATATGCAATGTTTTTATTTAAAGAGTAATTTAACTTATATGTGTTGTTCACAGATGAAGCTCAATATCTTTGATATCAAGAACCCTAAATTTTCAAGCTGTATAAGTTCACTGTTGAAATAAAGGGCAAAGGATTATTATTATCGACTTTATAAATACTACAAGTCTTTTCGTTCAGATAAGGAGGCAAGAAGACATGTTCCAGAATGGGTGACTCCAGAAAATTGGAGTGAAATATGTGATTATTGGGCCTTTGCGAAGGTTATGGTTTGTCTTCTTTCTCTTCACATTTGCTGCCATTAATTTTGTTTTAGTATTTAATGACTATTTCTTTTCTTTATTTAGGAAAAGTGTGAGAAAACCAAGGTTAACAGAGGAAAGATGAAAAATACTCACAACACTAACTGCAAATCATTTGTTATCGTACGATAAGAATTTGTAAGTTCTTTGTTTAGAAGTTACTATTATATAGTAAATACAATATAATCCATTGTGCTTCAATTTTTTTAATTCATATAACAGTGTTAGGCTCAACTACATGGACAAGAGTGTGATAGGATTACACTCTTCAAACTGACATACTACAAGGAAGGTGAAGGTTGGACATCTGAAGAACTGCAAAATAATTACGTAAGTATAAAAATTTTAATTTTAGAGTTTATTTACTTATGTAAGACTAATTAATAATATTTGAATTACATCTGGTTTTTATGTTTTAAAATGTAGGATATGAAGCAAGAGTTATTGCAGAGATCATTGTCAAACAGAAATAAGCCCAATGTAGATGACATTTACAACAACGTCCTTGGTACAAGATCAGGGTATATCAAAGGTCTTAGGTATGATCATAAGCCAATTGGTTCATTTTTGTCACGACCAGCATATGT
>JANSVA010019917.1:0-15071 GCA_025504915.1 Erythroxylum reticulatum | reverse complement strand
ATTTTGACCAGTGTTCCATCTTCCATAGATTAGTATGACATATAGGTCTTCTTGGAAGAATATCTACTGTTATTTATGTTGAAAATTAGAAGCGTTACTTTGACAATATAAAAGTTAGGAGCTAACCATGCATCTCCCCAAAAAAATTTTACTTCCTTTTATGTCTTTTAACATAATAAATAAATTAAATTGAAGTTTATGATATATACTAAAATCCTCAAGCTGGAAAATTCCTTTTAATCTATGAAAGTTTTTAATATTGTTTATATTTGGTTTATGGTTGAATTAAAAATAAATGTACTATATGTTTAAATCCATTAACCATTATCCATAATTCCTTATATTCAAGAGTGGCCTATAGTTCTGTATATTGGTTATAAATGAGGAAAGAAAAAAATTTAAAGACAAAATGTGTTTATGGTACTTAGAAGCAAGTTCTTGTCGGGGATTCTAATGTTCTTTTCAATGTTTATTGTGAATTAATAACTCTTAAATGATAAACTTTGCTATTGTTTATTGGATGGTTTAACTGTGCAATTAGCTTGTTGTTGTGTCTAGTTTTTATTGCTTTTAATTATCATCATATCTTGATTTGGTTACAAATCCTTATGTTTTGATCCTAATGTGAGATAAATTGCATGGAAATGGTGTGAATATTGAATAAAAGTTAATTGGGTTATTTTGCATGAATATTGAAGGGAAATTCACTTAGATTTTGCTTGAAAAGAGAAATTAAAAAAAAAAGAAAAGTGATGACAAATGTTACCACCGAAACTAACATCAAAATGTTAGTCACGATGGTGAAGTGTATAACACTTTGACTTAACTTGTCACCACCGTGACAAGTGCCCTCATGGAGGTAACTTAACTTGTCACCCCCATAACCCATTTTTTATAAATTTAGTAACTTATTAGTGTCATGTGCAAGAGGGATGACTCAAAATCCTAGACCTAAAACATACTATAAATAGAAGAGGTAGGGAGGTAGCGGAACACTCTATCATTCATTCCATTGACTCTTCATTCTCCTCACGCAGACACATTAAGAGAAAAAGAGGAAATAGAAAAAAATAAGGGAAGAAGAGAAGAGAGGATAGAGAGTGGGCGAAGAAGAGAGAAACAAGGTAGCTAGCTAGAAGTAGAAATAAGCCTTCGACCATCTGGTGAGAACAAACTGAAGCAAAAGGTGAGAGCTAATGCAAGCTGTTTGAGAGGGGCAGGAGACCACTGAACCTCACTCACCCGATCTCTATTTGCTTACTCTGTTTATCATTTATCGTATTATTTCTTGTTATTTACTGGACTTGTTGCTTTTATAGCTTAGTTGACTGTTACTTGTTTTCTTTTCATAGTTAATCTGGTTATTTACTTAGTTTGTTGCATGAATACTTTTCTTATGATAATAAAGATGGAATCTAAGTACTTGAGAATGATGAACCACATTTATGCTATAATGGGCTGAATCTTTTTCTTGAAGATTAGTGTAGCTATTTTGATCAATTATGCATGAATAAGTTATGGTTTAGTTTTCTTATTAATTTTTATGGTTTCTAAGCTGAATGGCTATAATGGCATGACCAAACCTTGTATCATTTAGCATTAAATGAAGGATGGAGAGAAGAAGTTTAATACGGAACAATAAATTATACACGCTTAGATTAAGAACTAGAAATATATTAACTTAAGTGGTAATTAGTAGTCAGGTTTTCATAATTAATTCAGATAATAACTTGTTAAATACAAAAATTAGATTAGTTATTATTTGAGTTGATTTAGAACCCAATTGTTAATTTTAGTAAGACAACTAACAAATCATTTCCCTTAATCATACATAGAATATTAAATCAGTGAAATTACTTCTCAAGGGTCTTCCACTTTGATATCTATTCGTTTTTGCTTTTGGTTGAATCAGTTTATTTTTCAATTCAATTGCATGATTTGCTTTAAAGTCTTTTACTCAACAAATCTAGATAGAGTGTTTAGGATTGCATTTATTTTTTCAAAAATCAATTTAAGTGAACCAATTTCACCTCTGTAAGAGATGACCTTTGGTAATCACTACAACTTACCTAGGTAATTTTTAGAACTTTTTGGGCACAATACTTGTTTATTGGTAATTAGGCATCTTTTATGCTGTTCAGTTAGTTTGATTGTTATTAAATTAAGCTTTAAGTTCTTTGCTACATTGATACTAAACTTGATAAGATTAATCAAAAGACTCAAGCTACTAAAAAAAGGGTAAAAACATTCTCTTTTTAAATCTAAAAATTATACACATCTTTTAAAGAACAAATAGAGCAACTTGATGCCGATCTTAGGAGAAATATTGAAACACAATATTTTGGATCTTATTTTAGAAAAAAAAAAGAGAGTAAGAAATTCAAAGAGTGAAAGAAGTACTTCAAAGAATGGGGGCTGATATGTAAATATATCAATCTAAGACTGTTTAGAGAACTTATTATATAACTTTTCTAGTTGTACAACCTATCTATTCATCCCCAACCTATCTTGAAACTGCTGACTATGAGAAACTGTTTAAAATGAATTATCCTTTAATAAGGTAACAAATTCATCCTACCGCCAAAACCAAACCTACGAAGCTAAAAATTGAAAAAACTTATGATCCATCACCTTAATATGCCAAACATATTAAGCCATAGAAAAAAAACCTTTGTAGATTAAAACTCCACCTTCTTCACAATAAAAAACCCAAAATTATTCATTTGCTAGAAAAAATATGCTCTTTAACAAGAGTCTATAGCAACTCTTGCACTAGTATGAATTCTAGACAAATTTTGGACAATACACACTAAAGCATTTTTACATATCTGAATAATCCTCTAAAATGTTTGAACAATCTTTATAAAAATTAGAACAATTTGCTGATTTATTTGAATTAGCTTAAATCATGACGAGTCTGCCTGAAACAATTGAAGTTGAACCAAATATCAATGAAGTTGAATTTATAGGAACTGAACCAATATAACCATCACCCTCGCCACTACCAGCATAAGTACCACCAATCAGACCTAGTTCAGGACCCTGGTTTATTTTTGATGATCTTCCATCCAAAAAAATGGAGAAAATGTTTCAACAAATTAGAGATTGGATCTATTTACAGATTAATCACCCAAACAATCCTTTATTTATATGAGTTTATGTCTTATTCTACAGGGACTGTATAAAATGGTGGCAAAGTCTAAATGACTATTGCAAAATCAAGTATATTCAAGTAACCTTTAAAGTAATTATTCTCAAAATCATGTATAAAGAATTTAATGGGGATTTTCAAACCATTGAATAATAGATTAGGCATGAAGTGCTTTTCATTAGATAAAAGAGAATTATAGAAAAGTTTTCAATGTATGATGGAAAGATATTATCTACTTAACGATTTTAATGATGTCAATCTTTGTTATACATTCATCTTATCTCTTCTAAAAGAAATACAACCCAAACTACAAAGAACTATTACAGCTCCACGGAGAGAAATATCTGTCAGAGAAAACTACTAGCTTGCTTTAACATCTTTTAATAAACTCTATGAACAACATACATTTATCAAGAATATGATCAAAGGTGGTCTTCTACTAAAAAAGGCTTATAAAAATCCTTATTTGAAGATCAAATGCAAGGAGAAAAGGGATTATGAATGTCATACTAAAAAAAGCATCATCACAAGAAATTATCTTATAAAAAGTTCCACAAATCCAAAATTTAAATGAAGGTTATCATAAGGCATTTGGAAGATAAAAATTATAAAGATGGTTGTTTCACGGGCCAAAAAGGCATAATGTTGTTTCATTTGTGGAAAACCAGGATATTACGCTCGTTAAGTTCTTAACAATACCAAAAGAGATTTGAAATTGTTAGAATCCAATGCCTATCTATGATAATGGCAATATTTAAGAATAATCCAATCAAATAAAATTCTTGATCCAATCAACTCTTCTAATGATGAGTTTCAATCCTCTTATGACCTAATTAATGAAGGTATTGAGGATGATTACTTATACATGCTATAAGAAACATGTTTGAATGTAGATTCAAAACGTATCACTATTCCTTATCCTTAGGTCCATATGCAATTATAGCAGTCAGATAAATATTGTAACATACCACTTCCATGGAGCATATGCCCAAACATACCTGAGGATATTTAAGAATAAACCCTAGAAGAGTAGCATGTTAGAGCAATTATATTAACTTATTTAAGGAATTGCATATATCCAAGCATTCAAAAAGATCAATTCTTCCCATTCATTTACCAAAAATAAACTTACATAGTGTCATTACAACACATAATCCATATATATACATTACATAACATTTGAGAGTTTAATACTCCATACAAAATGTTTAACATGAAATGGGATGCTAAATTAAAACATTCTATCTAGACTCCTTAGATTCAACTGATCAGACCTTTGAGTCATTCTTGTCCCCAAAATGCAAGTACTAGAATTCAACTATAACACCTTAGCAGTTAGAACTCCTCTAAACTTGAAAAGCAACATTGCAATTTTGATGAGTTTGCGAACTCTGTGAGTGAATTATCATTGATGTGTTCACTTAAGTTAGAACACCAAGATAAATTATAACCCAGTTTAATAAGTATATCACATCATCTAGTATTGAATAACACATCACATTTTATCACATTTCAATAAGTACAATATGTATATAAGCATTCCACAACACTATTTCAAAACAATTCAATAATTCATCTCAATCATTCATGTGATACAAGTAAAGTTGTATATGCAAATGCACACGTGACTCCATTGTTATTTTGCTTTGCTGTGATTGAGCATCTTTCAAACCATTTACTATCCCATATCCGTTATGAATACCAAGCTCATTTCTGAGTTGAATTCATTGTGGATTTCGAGTTTATGTTATTTGAGCCTGAGGCTCCTTTCATCATTCTAAGCTTAAAGTACTTTTCTCACGTTGGCCACTCTGGCACAACTCTTTTAACTGATCTTGAATGTCAAATGCAATGATATGAATAATCTCACACATCATTTGCTTTCATTATTGTAACCAATTATCATGAATTCACATTTAATTTGAATCAAATAAGCATTTCATGGTTAATCTTATAATCAATAATTGACATTAAATTTAAAAACACTTCCATATATAATCCCAAAATAGCAAACTCTTCGAACTAACAATATCCAAAATTATAGCAATCATATAAATAACAATTCAATAACTAAAATTTAACTAAAAATAAATCAATCATAGTGAGAAATATCTAAGTTAACTCACAGTATGCTTTATAAAATCAATCATACACTTATATATGTTTCATGTTTCAATGCATGCTTAATTGACTTTCCAGGTATGTATTCTTATACATAGATCTTGACTATTCAATTTGTCCTTATACCCTAAGACCATTCAAACATTATATTTTGTGTACTACCATTTTGCAATTAGGTTTGTCAATTTATGTCAGCTTGATTTACTCCAAATTCACCGACCATACTTTGCACTTATCCTCGAACATTTTCATGATAAAAAGCCTCTTATAACACACACACAATTGTTACATTAAATCTGGAATTTCAGCAAGCTAGATTTATACATTCACAAAACTATTTCTAGCAATATATATTCATACATTTACCGAATTCTCATTCATAATTACCCCATGTTCTTCAATGCTCATTCGTCCATATCTTATACACATTACTCATGTCCTTAAGGTCTTGTTTGCATTAAAATAACTCATTTATTCCTTTAACAAATTATAATTTCCATAGTTGAACTCAACCACATCAAAATAGTCCATTCGTTAGCTTATGACATCAATTAACTACATAAACTTATTAAGCTCTTAATCAATTAATCAAGCAACAATCTAGGCTCATTCCTAGCCTTAATCAAGTCCAAATATACCAATTTATAGTGAAAGTTCTCAGCTTGTTCGACATGTACAGAAGGCTGAAATTAAAATTCTAGAATTTGTCATTAACATCACTAATGTGTATAACTTTACTATCTTCAATATTTCACCAAATTTACAAGCTTAGAGACATCACTAACACCTAAAATTTTCCGAATTTCATGTCCTTTAAGGTTACCTCATTTCAGGTTAATTTAACTTCCATATTGGTTACACTAAGGCTTAAAAATTTTGCTCACTTATGTCATTAACAGTCACTTTTTACAAACACACCTACAACTCTAATTTTCTAGATTCCAAAACACCTTAATAACACCTCTCTTTAGCATAAAATTCTCATTAATTGTACTTCAAATCCTGACTTAAATCATCCATACAACATCCCATAAACTACTGTTTTTATACATGCAAAAATAGAACAGAAAAGTACCTATTCATTCTCCATTTTCCAGCACATCTTCAAAACCAATTCCACATTCAATCTATCCTTATTTAGTAACAATCAAAATTCTGCTAATATATACCACAATAGGTAAGCATTTCACTTACTTGATTAGCTTGAATGGAACCTCCAAATGTCAAGCATTTTTAGCCTCACATGCATACAAGAACATTTCAAGAATAGTGAGAGAGTAGGGTGGTTTTGGCAATGATAAGAAGAAGATAGCAAAATGAAACAATATTGTGCCTCTAAAGCTATCTTTATGATGGATTTTGCATAGGTGTTTTAGGGTGGTAATGTAGAGAATTAGAGAAGAAATCCAAAGGTCTGCGTAAGGTATGGATTTCATCAGCGAGAGGGAGGAGAAGGAGAGAACACAACAAAGACATTACAAAGGAGCTGAATGTGTTGGTCACATAGTATAGGATGAGTGTTCTTTCATTAAAAACACTTGTCATGTAAATAAGAAATACACATGTCCTACTTCTTTTTGATTGCCAAATGTCAATAAATTCCTAAGCCATTTGCCACTTAATTCTCCAAGCCATTTGTCACCCATTTGATAGACTTAGTCATCCTAAATTTTCACGTCAACTTGTTTTACTAGAAATTTTTTCTAGGCTAAATGTACATATTAATCTATCAGTCTTCCAATTGTGTCAATTAATTCCAAATTACTAATTATAATCCATCAAACCAAAAGATAAGACATTAACAATGCACATTCATATCACAATTATTTTAAACCTTTCATACCCAAGAATATGTCAATTGAGTGCATATACCATTTTTACAATGTTTTTTGAAATCATAAATCACATGTGTATGCTAGATGATGCAACTCATGAGACTCAGTAATTTAGTATTTTCATACCTCAGAATGGAAATCGGTTATTGCAAATATGATAAGCCAATTAAGGTTATTGGATATATGGATAATGGATCTTGTCAAAATAGTATGTAGCCCAACATCTTACCTCCTGATCACTGGATATCACATGATAAATATTTTATAACTACTGATCGTAATTCATTCAAAATTATGCTTATTATCAAAATAAAATTACGGATAAATTTTTTTTTCTGATTGTGTTGAATGGACTAAAGTTCTTAGCAATCATCTGTCTAGCCAAAATATCTGAATTTACCTAAAGAGATTAAATGTCAAGCCAACTTTAGTTCTTACATAAATATATGTAACTTATTTGAGCTCACCTAAGTGTCTCCTCAATATGAAGCATCAATAGATCAATTTTTAAAAAACTGTCTTGTGAATCATGCCCAGTTCTAACATGCCAATCCTATTTAGAAAAATCTATAATTCTTCATTCATCTACCATTCAAGAAGAATGAATACATCAATCCTACTACGTTTAAACACCCTGGTATGAATCCTGATGATTTAAAGTTAGCACAAGAAGAATGTGTTATCTTACTCCAACAAGGATTAATTGAACCCACAAAATTAGATTGGAGGTGTCAAGCTTTCTGTGTGAACAAAAGAGTCGAAAAAAAGAGTGGTAAAAAAAGGTTAGTCATTGATTATAAGCCTTTGAATGCATTCCTTCAAGATTATGATTTCCCACTAGTGAAAATCAACACTTAAGTCCTATTCCTCAAAGAAGAAACAATATTTTCAAAATTTTACTTAAAAGTAAGATTTTTATAATTGGGTATAGATACATAAGAAAGATATAAGACAACTTTTTGCATTCCCAATGCTAAATATCAATATATTGTAATGCCATTTGGACGTAAGGTTGCTCCATCACTATTCTAAGGGGCCATGAAAAAAATTTATGAGCCCATTCTCTCTAAAACCTTGATCTACATTTATGACTTCCTTTTATACTCCAAACCCATGAAGTTCATAAGGCTCTACTCCATTCATTTTTGGATTTTATAAGGAAATATGGAATCATGCTCTTAAATATGAAAGGTCAGATTGGGACATCCCAAATAGAATTTTTAGGTATGAATTTCCATAATGGATTTTATCAACCTGGGCCATATATAGTTAATGAGCTATTACATTTTCTAAATGAAAATCTCATCCTAAAGTAGATTTAACAATTCCTTGGAATAGTAAATTACATTCGAGATTTCATCCCCTGTATGGGTAATTACATAACTGCCTTAAATTGCTAAAAATAATCTACCTCCATGGAGTAAAGAACGAACCAAAGTTGCCTAAAATTTAAAATAAGCAAGTTAGAATTCATTTCCTTTAAAGACTCCTAATACATACTATAGACGATTATTAAGGTGCCATCTTGATTAAAGAGATTAATTGGAAAAGACATTATTATGGCCATACTAGTTCCTAGTTTAAGGTGTCTAAAAGCTCCACCATACCATCTATAAAGAAATCTTGAGGATAAAAAGGGCAAAAACAAATTCAATTTCAACCTTATCTCGCATCATTTTGTGATTGAAATGGGAAAAAATCCTTTTCAATGATTATTGAGCATACCAAGAAGATATTGCTTGATAGGCAATTACTTTATTTGTAAGATCGGTTTTCAAGCTATAAATTTATAGCTTGCCATATCAAGGGTTACCATAACATCCTTACAGACTTTCTCTCTTAACTTGGGAATCCAATCCAATTACTCTCTCTTATACATAAAAATTCAGTTCCTCTCATCCTTCCCGTCATAGAATTTCCCCATTATGGTAGGATTATCAAATCCTTCCTTTTGATCACCAAAACTCCATCAACTACACTAGATGACATTGTTGCTCTCCTTAAAAAAAGTTTTTTTTACTACCTCTATCTTGTTCTCACAACTCTGAACTTTGCACCACACCCCTATTAGTTTGACATAGTAACACCTTACTGGATCCTTTAGCATCTTTATGATTCCCTTCCTAAGCCAACAATATGGCACTTATGAGTTTTATCTACCCTGTATGAATGTCCATTTTCCCTCTATCCTTTTGTGTATAAACACCTAACTAATCTAGTCAATGCTAGCTCTCACTTATGTACATTCCTTGAATGGTTATAACCTCTACCTAAATGTCGTATTCAGCTTGCACATATCTTTAACGTATATCAGCTATAACATATTCCTTTTTTTCTTAAGAAAGCCTAGTCTATCTTCATTATCCATCGTCTATATAGCCTAACTATGATTAGATATATTTGCTCAATTTATCATTTTCAACTTTGGAGAACTTTCATTGACTGGAAAAAACATCAGAAAAACTTGATATGTGATCTATACCATTTTTTAAATCACTTAAACCATCATCCTGAAACCACCAAACCATCAACTTTTATATCTTTGGATCCTACAAAGGCAACTTTACCCTTCTATAGCCCATTTCTCCAACTGCTAGATATGGTCTTCTATTGACTAGTTAACTTATATAGGAGTTAACATTTTGTTAAGAGAACTACCTTGTCTAGCTGGCTTTAAGCCCAAACAACGTTTTGAAATTGAATAAAACTCAATAGGTTAAGAGTCCAACTACCTAAGCACAATCTCCCTGATCAATTTCAAGATGCCCAAGATCCGTGGCCTTCAATTTTGATCGAAACAAAGTTAGCCCGTTTCCCTAAAGAGCTGGAAAAGATGGATGATGAAATTTATAATTCTAATGAAAGTGGTAGACTACGATCTCTTTTTGCACCTCCCTGTTGATATATTCCTTCTTATTTTTTAAGAATATCATTATGACCCAGTGTTTCCAATAATTATTTCTATTATTATGCATTTTTCCTATTATTAAATTATTTTACTATATAAGAATCTTTTCTCAAAGTTGTTTGTTCTCATTTCCCTTGCTTATTTTATAAAACCAAAGTTTCTATTCAGTTACAGATCATTAGCAAAAATCAATAAAAATGATGTATATTTCCTATCCTATGCTTCTTTCTCTATTCTCCCTCTCCTTTAAATAATGTAGCTATAGTCATAAAGAAAGAAAAGTATGCTCTACTCTTGCCTCTTTATGAGGATCTTATGTATGAAAGTCTTTAACTATAGATCTTGTTTGAGGTTTGAAGTGAAACGGGGAAAGATTGGCCACTTTAGGTTGATAACAAGTAGGCCATGAGAATTGACACCCAAATAGAGAAGAAGGGCCTTGTGTCTCTGTTAGAATATCTGAAATCTAAAATATAGTCAATCTTTATTTATCTCTAATCATATGGAAATTCTACTGGTATAAAGGTAGAAACCCATGATGCAACTCCTTTAAATCTTATCAGTGAAATATTCCATATGCCTAGGAGTCACTGTGAGAAAAGTCTTTCTCAATTCGTATGGTTTAACAATGCATGAACCTTTTTGATCTATTATCCTAGTATTTTCTCTGACTAGGGGTTATCCAGATGGTATTAGAGTCATAAGTATTATTGACTGTGCCTATATTATTATTGATGAAAGTGAGTAAAGAGATATTTCTATAAACCATAAATGACTCTTTACCTAGTGACCCTGTTCATCTCTCTTTAAATATTTCAATAGAAAATCTTCCTTCTAGTGTTGAACGTACTCCTTCAAATAAAATAGAGCATCTAGTAGAAATTTCTCATCTTTTGAAGGAAATTCATATCCATGATACCTCTTTAGCCTTGTTAAGTCCTTATAGTATATATTCTCGTAGCCATTCTTAGAAAAGAAGTATTCAAACCATTCTTACTACAAATCATCTAAAAGTAAAAGAGATCATCCAAAATTCTTATTTAGAACAACGTGAATTAAAGGAAACAAAAGCATGACATATTTCAAACTGGAGATTCTAAAAGAACTCATTTCCCTTTGGAGGGATCAAAATCATACTCATCACCATATTAGAGACATCAGACTTATTCTTACTCCCTATGGACAAAAAGGAATTCCAGCTATTGCTAAGATCTCTCTTCTTGACACTGCTAGGGTCTAATTGGTACTTTGATGACAACTCCTAATAATTGAATTGTCATTCTTACTATAGCTCTTGATTTCAATACTAGGTTGGATAATCCTACCTTATCTGAAAGACTTCAAGTCCAAATCGAAATCATTGGAGTAGAATAAGACCCTACCGTAATTATGGCTACTTTTCACCACCAAATTACCTATTGCTTATAGAACCATAATGCAGATCTTAATTTTGTAAAATCTACATCTAATGCTCTATATATGATAGCATATCGAGCCCATGATCAGACTACTATTGGATCTAAAAATAATTGCCACGATGGCAATTGAAAAGTTTATGCCAACAAAATAGATCACTAACTATCAGAAAGTGTTCTATGCTCATCATATGCATTCTTTTAGCACAATTACTTCTTTTATTCTCAGAAAACTAAGAGCTAGATCTTTCACATACATCTACACTAGGTATAATAAAGATTAGATTGGATCCTAAAGAACATCTGGACTATTTTAATACTTCAACTAGTGTTATCACACAAAGGAGGAAAAGATGGAACTCTAATTAATTATGTCAAACCTGATGGACAACTTGTATACATCACTCATCATCATCGACATTTCATAAACGATATGCATACGTCTATGTGTGAGCCATATTGTGAAATATGTCCAACACTTGAGTATAGTGACACAGACAGTCAAGATGATGCCTATTTTCATAAAAAGAAGAAAAAATGTTGAAGAAGGAACCAACAAAGAAAAATCCATCATTGTTGTTTCGGTCTAAACAAAAAAATATAAATTGAATTCTATCTAGACAAATTAGAGTCAAGCACACCACGCCGACAAGTAATATAAATAGATAAGAACCAGATATCGTACCTAAGGGGAAATTTCCAACACGTAAGACAATTAAATTAAACGATAAAAAATTACTCAGACAATCAAGAATTGATTGATTTGAAAATAAAATAAAATAAAAGTAAGCAAATTAAGAAAATATGAAAAATGCAAGGTATGAATTAAAATGACTAGATTTAATCAAATGACAAAAATCGGTTAAGTTATTAGATTTCAATTGGATTGGACACTAAAAATAAAAATGTAATGGTGGATTGATCTAGGAAATACTTCACTTAAGCAAGTCAATCCAAATGTTCATGGGAATTCCCTTCTCTTCTAAATCTGAGTCACCTACTTGGTTCATAGATAATTTGGAATAAAAGGCCTTCAATACAAGAAGCCTAAAATTAAGTTTGTTAATCCTAGGTATCTTTATACAAGATCCTAAGGTTAGTCTACACTTTAGTCTCAAGTATGTCTCTCGATTAATTTTTTGACAAATTAAATTCCATTGGTTGTGGCATTCAATCATCTAAAATCTTAATCTAAGTGATGAAGCTAAATTAGGACTAAATATGCATTCAGTCAAGCAAAAATCAATACCACAAAAATTGTCCTAATCCAATATCCATCTTAATCTTAACCGAAAAGAAAAACTTACTCACACATATTCATCAATGTAATATAAATTATGGTTATAATATATGGTTACATTGATTAAATCCAAACAATTAAAATAAATAGGAATTAAAAATAAATTAAGAAAGCAAATTAAAAACACCCCCTTTTGTGACAATTTAATGCATAGTTTTTAGTCGATGCTTGCTCACACCACACACAAGCCACTTCTTCGTTTTTATCTTCACGTTCTAGCTTCAACGTTCTCTCCCACTAGCTGCCAACTTTTGAGTGGAGAGTCTCCTCAATGGTGGTGTAACGTGGATGCTCCTAGCCACCACCAACTTCCTATGTGTTTCTCCACTAGCTAACGTTTCCTTTTTATAGAACCAGCTGCAACATTTGTTTCTCTTCTCCCAGCTCCACGTGTTTCTATATGCCACCACCAGCTCAAGTTATTTCTTTATGCCACCACCAGCTCTAACATTCTCCAGCTGCTGGTGTTGTTAATGTTTTTTCATCTATTATCTCAACACACCACTCACACACACATAGCCCATGGAGAAATGCCTCATATGTAGACCATGCACCCTCCTCTCTTCACATTTTTTTAAGCTCCACCAGCAACTGCCACGTGACTTTGAAGAGTTAAGTGAGGGCTGTAATGTGATTGACTTCCATCTCCTTCTTTCTCCACTAGTTGCAATGTTGTAAGTGTATGTTTTTTAATGGTTGTAGACTGCTTGGGATTTTTGATAAGGGCTGTGTGTATGAATGCTGAATAACGGCTACTACTTTTGTAAGTAAATAGAGGGATGTTTTAGGGCATGTTTTTGTGCGTGAATGGAGAATTTTAGTAGATGGGTGTGTTGCCCTTTTTATGAGTGAAGGATGGAGCTAATACTTGCGTTATTTCCTCCAACAGCTACGTTATTTTTCTCCACACCTATCACGTTGTTCTCTCCCCAGTTGCTTGTTATTCCTCTAGCCACAGCTGCTTACATCCTCTTGCTTCAACAACTTCCCTCGTCTCCATATCTCCACTTGCTGCTAAGTCTTTTACTCTCCATCAGCTAACGTGTCTTCTTCCTACCAACAGCTAGATGTCAAGCCTAGTATGGTTGTACATAAGTGTATTTTCGTTTTTTCTTTTCTCCAGTCCACACCTATAATCACGTTTAATCAGCCGCTTTCTTCTTCACTTTCTGTGCCAACCTCTCTAACGCTGCTAGCCTCCTTTTGCTCTTTGTTTTTTTCTATTCTTTCCATACAACCCACACCTAAGCCACCAAAATTGACGCAGATTACCTCCTTTTTACTGTAGCTGATGTGTGACAATTTAACTTGTAGTCCACTTTTCTGTTCATTCTCAAAAACCCTTGCAACCAACGCCACCTTCCAAATTCAATACATGCCTAAAATTAAAACAAATAACTTTTAATTAGTGCAATTTAAATATTAAATGGACAAGAGTTTAGCAAATTATGTATCAAAAATTAATACAAAATGCCCATTAACAACACCCCCACACTTGAATTGTTGATTGTCCTCAAGCAACGTACTTAGGTCACAACCAACGTATTCTGTCATTTCATTTTCAATGAAAATCAAGTGCTTGCAATCTTTTAAAATAGGGCAAACTCGAGTATCAAGCTATAATATGTATCATAATATTTTCATCAATGCACATAAACAAACTCAAAGGTAGATATCTTTGATCAAAAGCAAGCACAAAATTAAAATGAACTTTCCTCCTGATATTCACTCATGTCGCTCAAGTGTATAAGGGTTATGTTTTGCTCAAAACTTCCTTTAAGAGATTACACTACCATAAGCTTGCAAATTCAGCTATTTTTCCATTACATAGAGTACATATCATCATAGATCAAAATGGCTTTTACTAAAGGTTGTAATGGGGCTTAGGTTAAGGTGAGGTGAAAAGGACAGAGGTTATTCACAAGCATTCACAAAGTACTAAGTAATATGGGACAATCAAAAAGAACTTCTGAAATCTACAAACAAAAATACGAGACTACAACTACTCATAACTATCAAACGCTACTGTTTTGATCTTTTTTCTTTTTTCTTTCCTTTTTCCTCTTTTTTTGTTTTTGTTTTTTTCTTATTATTATTTTGGTAAAAATAAATATAAAAGAAGAAAGTAGTAGCACAAATCAACAACAACTGAGTAGATGTACCTCTAAAATATCTCATAATAGCATACAAAACAAAAGTCCCTAAATCAAGGAAGAAAATACTTAGTACTTCATTCAACTTATCATAATTTTTGTTGTGATTTTTATATTTTTAGATTCGGGTATGCCAAAGTTGAAAAAAAAATAGAGAAACAAAAGCAAAAAAAGAAAAAAAAAGAGAA
>JANSVA010019899.1:0-15072 GCA_025504915.1 Erythroxylum reticulatum | reverse complement strand
GAGTAAGAAGGAATTTGAAAGGTTCAAATCTTATAACATTACATCTAATTGGAACTAATGCCTTTAATGATACATTTGATATATAGTTGAAAAGCTACGAGATATTGAAAGATTCACTTTCATGATGAATTTAAAGAGTTTGTTTTGAAGATGTCTATGAATTTATCATATCTACGAGAAGGTTAGTAGGAGTATAGTTGTTCTCTTTAGTAGGAGTATGTGGAGATATATTGCTAACAGAGAACAACAATTCTAACCTTCAATTGTTGAACATATAATTATCCAACAACTCTTATTGGATATGAAAAGGTAACAAATTAATTCTGAGAATTAGATCTATAGAGATAGATTAGATGTTGTTAACTTATTCTAAGTCCAAGTGCATAGATAATGTAATAAAGATGTTTAGAATTTAAAATATCATATACTTATGAAGTATTAAAGATATCCATTACTTTATGTATGAGTTGATTTTTAAGTTCAAGATGATAAGGATATAACTTTAGAAGTAAATCATAATTAAGATTTATTTACTTAGAACAATATCATTTATGATTGGAAAGGTTCCAATGTAGTAATGGTTGCTAATTAAGCCATAATTCATTTTTTGTTTAGTAAAAATGATTAATTGGATCAACAAGTTCTTTAGTGAACCTGATATAGTTTCTTTGCATTGTTCAAGACAATAATGTACTGCAGGAACATTAGAGCCATTAGGCATGCATAAGGAGCTAATGTCTCATCAAAGATCTAAGAATGTGTTTAGGCAAATTTTCTTAATTATGATGATAATTAAGATAGGAGTTGTAAGATTTAATCAAGTGCTCACTATAGAAAATCTTGTAGTTTTTCTCTCATTAAGCCACTACTCCAGTAGTAGAATAATCTTCATATGGTGATATGGTATAAGATACTTAAATAATTAGCTTAGTGCAAGTGGAAGATTGTTGGTTTATGCCCTACAGCCAATCGCTTTAGTTGTAGTTTAGTGACAAATTATTTATAAGGCATTCTTTATCTTGTACATGTTTAAATATCTATGATAAAGTCCATGAAATAATTATACAATGCAAATGAAATTACAATGAGATTATAATTATGAGATTCATATTGCATTTATGTATTATTCTTAAATGTTCCTAGTCATTGTTTTATTAAGATTGGACATTAATAAAATAGAAAAAGACTAGCACACGTTTTTGTTTTTCCTTATGAAGGAAGTAGTCGATCTCATAGGCTAAAGTATAGAGATACTTAAAGAAATGTGTGGGTGCTTATTAGAGAAAAAGTTCACTAAACAGACCCGATATGAGAAATCCATTTCGAACATTACTTGTATGTCTATGGAATTCTCATTGTAATGATTCTATAAGTGATCATTTGACTTGAGGTCATCAAAGTTATCTTGTATAGGGATTATTATGTTTTGATACTACTTGTAATCTATTTTATCAAAGGTCGTTTAAATAGTAGTCATTGGATGTAGTATGAACTATATGGAGATAGTTGAACGATCAAGATAGGATTTATCATCCTCAAGTAATTAGGGAGAATGTTTCGTTGTTCTCGATTAATATTGATTAAGGAAATCCTTAGCCAAGGTGGAATGATATTTTGTAAACAGTTTACAAATATCATTAATTGAATCGATAACTAATGGAGGAGAACTAATATAATTAGACTTAAAATAGAGTAGACATTAATTTCATGCTCTATCTCTAATTTAAACATTGGTTGATGAAAGGATTGAATTATATGAAAAAATCATGCACAGAAAGGTTAGTCAAAACCACTTTGACATTTCTAAATATTTAGGTGGTCATGATGTGTTGCTAGACGCCAATCTTGATTTATGATTATAAATTATTTAATCTGAGAATTAAAGATAAATTAAAAAGAGTTTTAATTTATCTAATTCTAATTATGATTTAGAATTATATTTTATAATCATTGCCAACATATTTGGGCACTTAAAGGGTCTCACATATAGACTGGGTTGAAGAGAGCAAAGTTGATTTAATTAGGTTAGACCTGATTATAATGTTTGAGAAACTTTATGATTAAATGTGAGATATTTAATAAATAAGGATCAATATAAGATATTGAATCTTATTTGGATATAATTGGTATTTAATTAGAATTATTTATAATTCTAATTAAAGTTTAATTGAAATTAGTATTTAATTTCAATTAAATTACTAAAACGTCCAAAGCTTATTATAAATAGGCTTGAGCTCTATGAAGCTAGCACCTCATGCTTAACCCTCTCTGTAAGAGTTACAGAGTTCTCTCAACATGTTCTATGGATACCGTTAGAGGTTGGACACTTTTGCAGCTCCGGTGGTTAAGACGAATTGATTTTGGAAACGGTTTGAGGGATGCATCAAGATAAAACTCAAGCTTCGGAATAAGGTACGAATTAAATTTCCACTTTATTATGATTCGTGTTAATCATTTTATAGAATTAAATAGATCTTGGTTTTTGAGAAATCAAAAGTTAAGAAAAGTTTCGTGATTATTTTGCTACGATTTGGATCAGATCTTGAATCGATTTCCCAAAAAAAAGATTATAAATAAACTCTATGAATGATCATATAAACGTGCTTGTGTGATTCAATGGACATTTTTTTAATTGGAAGACCCAGGAGTGTCTTCAAGGACTTGATTAGTTTTTAAACTAGGCCTTACAAAAATTTTTATGCCTCCTATGAAAATTATATGTACTATTATTAATCTTTGAAAAGTTATTATTCTTTCTTATGATTTCTCTTATATTGTACAATTTCTTTTTGATTCACATAAAAATTAATTAAAAAATACACAACTTGAATATAAAATATATTATCCTTGAAATGTTTTAATATGTTGTAATACAACTAGGAGAAATGCAATTCTTTTCTTTTATATCGATAAAATTTATAGTTATTATCTTTCTAAATCCGTATTAAATAAATTGTAAGTGTAGATAATAATTTCCAAATTATGTTGTTTACAAAATATAATTAACATACCAACAAATATTGAAAGCATGTATATGAATAAGGATAAAAGATATATATAACTCCCTTATAGTTTAAGAAAATTTTTCTCATATTTAAAATTATCAAAAAATTCTTTTTAGTTCTTAGTTTCTTTTTAACTCTTTTTTTTGGAAAGTAAGTAATAATTTATTTAATCAAAAGATGGAAAATACAAGTGTTGATTGACTACTCTTACAAATAGAGCTTGTATAAAAACCATCTAAATACATAACTTTTCAAACCTAGCATCAACCTTTTTTATATCCTCAATTGTTGTCTAATTTGGCTAGAAGTGAAAAGTAGGTAAGGAGTCGTCATGGTTTCCTTTCTTAGCTTAAGGTAAAACTCCATCCAGTTGTATCTCTTATAATCCTCTAAATTTTCAAAGATCTTTGCGTTTCACATTCTCCAAATAAAATGTACTAACATAGCAAAACTAGCCTTAAACACTTTTTGGTCCCCTTTGTAATTCCAACTCAGCCAATTTACCCATAACAAGCAGTCCATCCAGCTAAGATTTTTTTCTCGAAGATTAAAAATGTAGAGGGATTTTCTTCATAGTTGTCTTGTTTGAATACACTGAAGAAAAGATAATCTATTGTGTCATCTTTTAGAGAACATATCAGGCATGATAGGTATGGAATTTGAAATTTAATCTTATCTCTATTACTTAGCTTTTGCCTAGTTGCTAACCAGAGTATAAAGGAATGTGCCTAGGAAATTCTAGATCCCCATATAAGCCTAGAGTGAGGGGAGTTGATGAGTGGACCAAGTAATAAATGTTTACAAGATTGAGCAGTAAAATTATGTAACTTGTGTAGCTCCCGTTTAATCTCATCTTCCTATGTTTGATTTGGTGAGTAAGCTGACATTTGTTCTACAAATTTGTCTGATTCCTCTGGTTGTATAAGTTGGCCATTTCTAGCTATTATTTTCAATAAGTATTTGCACCTTAGTGTCCAATGGAATGGAACACCTTAGAGTTGAAAAGTAATGAGTGTAGCATAAAGGACTTAGTGAGTGTTAGTTATCATACCAAAATGTTGTATTTCTTCCATCTCCAATATGATGTTTAATATAAGGATGCATGAATGATCTGGTGAGGAGGATTTTTTGGAAGGTATACGATTGTGAGCCTTTATGAGAGATGGACCATATACTCATTTGTTTAATATGAAATGCGCATATCCATTTCACTCAAAGACTCTCTTTGTCCCAGTAACTTCAACATAGCTTTTTAACTAACAATATCTTGTTCATTCTGCAAGTTAAATTAATTCCTAATCCACCATTTTCTTTAGGAAGGTATATAACACTCCACTTAACATTGGATATCTTTCTACCATTTATTTTTAATCCATGCCATATGAAATCTCTTATACTTTTGTCAATCTTCTTTAAAATGCCTTTAAGGATTGCCAAATGTGATAACCAATAGATATGTAGATCGTGGAAAATGGAAATAGCTAGCTGCAACCTACCCTTATAAGAAGGAAATCTGTTACTCCAATTAGCAATTCTTTTTTGAACTTTATTAATGAGTGGTCTACAATCAGCTTCTTTAAACTACCATGTCGAGATAGGAAGTCCCAAATAGGTGAGTGGCAATTGGTGAATGTTAGGTCTTGCTTATATAATCATCCTTACTGCATATTCTTCACTTTGTTTAAAAAGATAAGCAAAACTTTATTATAGGTTGAATCTCAACCTTGATATCTCCTGAAATCTCTACAAAGAGGTCAAGCTTGCTCCAATTGAAGTGGTGTCAGTAGCACATAAAATGAGCAGATCATTAACAAAAGAAATATGAGAAATATGAAGCTCTCCACATTTATAATTGAACCTGAAGTTTGTGGTCTCTACAATACATAGTTGCGTTCTTCTTTGCAGAACTCCAACAACAATAGAAAATAGGCAGGGATTTACTGGATCTCCTTGCCTTAATCCCCTAGCTTCTTTGTATAGTTAAGAAGTTTCTCCATTCATTAGCACTGAAAATGATACAGATGAAATACAAGAGTAAATTTAGTTGATGAATTTGTTTGGATACCCAAAAGCATGAAGTGAATTGATGATGAAGTTCCATTCCACAGTATTATATACTTTGGTGAAGTCAATTTTAAGAGCAACTTTTAACCTGTACCTTAGAATTGTAGTCTTTGAAGAGTTCTTGTTTTAGCATTATTTTGTCCCCCATACTTCTACCTAGGACATACGAACCTTAACCAGGATTGATTAACCTTGGCGGAGCATTCTTTAATCTGTTGGCAAGTATTTTGGAGATAATTTTATAAACCACATTGCAACAAGCTATTGGTATGTACTAATTAAATATCTTAGGATTTGGTACTTTAGGAATCAAGACTATATAAATCTTATTCATTTCTGCGAGTAACCTACTACTAATGAAGAACTCTTGAACTGCTTTTACCATATAAGCTTGCAAGAGATTCTACATTTCTTTAAAAAATCTAGTGTTAAAGCTATATAGATTTGGAAACTTGTTTGGATGAAAAGAAAATAGGACTTTCCTGATCTCCTCACTTTTGACCTCCTTAAGTAATGTAGAATGTTGGTTCTGATTTATGGAACCTAACATTCTATTAAGAAGGTTATAGGAAGGAACAAATGAATTAGGACACACTATTTATTTCTTTGAAGTATTTCCTAGCCATCTCTTTTAATTCATCTTGACCTTATTTCATTCTCCTGCTGTCATCCTCCAATGAAAATTTTTTATTTTTATTTCTCCTACTTTGAATAACACTGAGAAAGTATTTGGTATTCATGTTTCCTTATTGAATGTAACATCCCGTTATCCCTATTAAGGCTAGAATAGTAAATATGAGAGATTGTTAAGAGATTGGAAAATGCATTTCATGCTCATGCATTATATGATATGCACATACATGTGAATATTGAATTTTTAAATATGAAAATAATTGTACATGCATTCATTGACATATTTTGGGTATAATTGTTTATAAATGTGATTATATTGAGAATTGTGGTTTTTATATGTTGAAAGCTGATTTGGAGAATGCATTTAGTGATTTATAATTTTTTGCAAATTTTAGAAAAATTTGGATAAATTTTGGACTAGGAAAAATGTCAAGTGGCAAGACAAATGATAAATGGTAGTAGAATTTACTGTCAATTTACAATGGAAATTTTGATAAATAACTTTGAGATTTATTGACAAGTGTCATTGAAAATTAGGAGACAATTAGAGTAGGAATTGGAATTGATTGGACTAGTTAAATAAGAGAGCATAGTTTGAATTCATTGAAATTGGATATGTGGCAAGTGACAAGTGTCACTTGTTAAGCCATGTCTTAAAAGCCACCATTCTTTTAAGTTGAAAGACCATTTTTGTTTGTCTCTCACGATTGTCTCATGCTTTCCTCTTCTTCTCCATTTTCGTTTTTTCACTTACTCTCACCTTATCTACGTTGAACCTTGCTTCCATCTATCAATTGCTACTTCCATTTTGTTGCTTCTTCATTTCCATAAGAAAACCCAAACCTTCCAACCTTCAAGATGATGGTCGTAGGTTATGTGTGAAACTAGAGTTGAGTGAGATTTTGAAGATTTTGGAGCTAAATCAAGTAAGTAGCTTATTAATCTTCATGGGTATTGTTAAATAAAAATAAAATGATGAGAAATGAAAGATTGATGACTTGATTATGTGAGTTTTTATGTGTATGTCGTGGATAACGAAAAGTCTATGTAAATTTCTTACTCTTGTATATGTGTGATGGGTACTAATTCATATATTTTTATAGAGATGATGTTGAGGTTGAATGATAATGTTGAGGTTGAATGATCATCAAAGTGGTGTTAGATGAGTGCACAAAATTGTTTATGAATGGATAAATATATATGTTCTATTTTTGGTTAATGATCAAATATAGATCATGAATTGGTTTGTGAATAATATTGAGTTGAAATGGAGTTAAGAATGAAGAGTAAATGAAGTAGAAAGGTGTATGCTTTGTTTTGGTGATATACGTATATGTGTTTTTACTGTTGATATACATGAGTTTCTTGGGTGTTTTTGAGATGAATTAAAATGAGTTTTGAGTTAAGGAAACATAGAGTAATGTGATATTGTGCTATAAGAAGGATTGGACGAAAGAAAGATATGTTAAGTGTAAGATGTTGGATGATGAAAAATTTGGAAAAATGTAGCAGTAATGCTTCTGTGAAAGCTCATTGTGGCCAACTTCTTGGTTCGTCATAGCCAACTTGCAAGAATTCCCAAGAAATTTTCCTTTCGAGAAAAGTTCACCGTGGCCAACTCCTTGGCTTACCGCAACCAATTTGAAGGATTTCCTCTCTGGAAAATTTCGCAGCAACCAACTCTTGTGTTCACCGTGGCCAACTTGTAGTAATTTCACTAGGAATTTTCCATCGGGAAAAGTTCACCACGACTAACTTTTGGATTCAGCCCGATAAACTTTCCTGCATAGCTTAAACATGCTTTGGTATTTTGACAATATCTTGTTCTATAGTTATCCAAATGGAGTGAATTTTTGATTTAGAGTAAACTAGAGGCATAGGAAATTGTCTGAAAAAACAAGTTTTAATTCAATCTATAAGAATTTCAATTTCTGGATGGAAGTTGGGCACAAAATACTGTTCCAGTATAAGAATAGTCCGAAAATGTTTAAGGTATAACTTTCAAATTACTAAACAAAATTGAATGATCTTAGTGTCATTAGAAACTTAAGAGATAGGAGAACAATTTTTTAGAAGAAATTATTGCCAAATTACTTCATTTACATTGTCTAAATGATTAAGAACAATAGACTTGAACGTTAGCTTTTGGAAAAATTTGAAATGATTCATTGGGTTATAAAATTAGATTCAAAGTGTTTATTTGAGGTATAAACCCTACATACAAATGCTACTTAAGTGAGTTTTGATATTGGATTGATTTTGTGACGAGAATAATGGAAAAATACTCGAGATTGTCATGAATATGCATCAAGGAATATTTATGAAATTGTGCGAAAGTGTGATATGTGTATATTGCTTGATATAGAGGAGCAATTAGAACGTCAACATCCAGACGTTGCCGAAACTTCCATGCATTAGCTTCGGGAGCAACTTGTGAGTAATCTAGATAGTTTTACTCAATTAATTGTTTGTGATATATTATATTTTAAATTATCTTATGAATGTGATTTGATTGTGTTGATTACGAACAATGAAGGTCCGAGGCTTCTGATGCTTGAATGTGATATTAAAGTGCTACTTGTATGTGAATGTGAAGAAATAAGCGATTTCTCAACTGATTGTTGAATGCCAGACTAAGGTCCAAAGATATTATGAATGTGAATGTGAAAGCATGTAATTGATTAAGAATATGTTAATATGAAGCATTCCAATACATGAATGCATGAAAGATAAAGGTTATTGTGACCAGAGTCGCCAGTGTAAAGAGCTTAAAGCTCAGACTGTAGTAAGAGCCTTTGGCTTAGTTGTGAATGTACCCCCTATCCACTAAGAGATATGGGACATGATCAAATACAACTTAGTATCCACAAGGGATATGGGCTAGTGTGCTGAATGAGAATCTGAAATGTGATACCTTATGCATATGTAAAGATGTGAATTATATGTTACGTGTATTGATGTGATGTACAAATTGAGCGAACCATGAATGATGGTTACCTCATTGAGTTTGCAAAACTTACCAAAATTGCACGTTGATTTTTTAGGACCGATAGAGGACATTAGCTACTGAGTGACGCTATAAGAAGTATAGTCTTTTACTTTTGGGATAAGATATGGCTCAAAGGGCGGTCAGCTGGGATTAGAAAGATTAGATAGATTTTTGTGTAATTTCCTCTTTCATGTCGCATATTTTGTATTAGGATGTGATGACGTACATGTATGGATATTTGAAAAAGACAATGTATTTTACATTTGGATTTATGGAATGAAATGAGAAAATTTGGTTTTAAAATATGGTGTTTTTCCTTATGATGTCTTATAAGAGAATAAAGAACATTGATGCCATATTAAATGAATGCTGTGATGGAATGTAACAAGCTATTATCATAGGTTATGTACTGGAATCTCCTCAGGATGTTCGGTGCATACTTTATAGTAGTGGTGCGCTACATTGAATCTATTGAATTCTGGATTTTTGTTGCAGTTTATTTCTATATGTTTCAATGACCTACATGTAATTGCCCAATTCATGTTTCTCTTTATCCATAAGAGCGACATTTGTAAGATTAGCAACTGGCCTCTTCTGAGTTAGAGTAAGGCTCTCCATAGACTATAACTTGTTAAGCTTAAAAGGATCATTACATTGCTTAAGCATTTTAATACATTCAGTTTTGACATATTTCAACATTTGCAGACATTGAAATTCCTTAGAACCCTGAAGATTCTTTCTAACAACATTTGCAATGGTTGATTTGAGTTGAGAGTTTTTTAATAGGGAACTGAAGAATCTGAATGGTGATCTTCTCTTAATTGAGGTGGCATTAATATATATCCTGGTAGGAGTGTGATAAGAAAATAATGGTTCTTCAAAAATGGCGTAACTGTTAGTCATTTGAGCAAGCCATCTGTTGTTAACTAAGCATCTATTCAGTTTTCTTAGCACTAGCCTGTTTTCCTATTGGTGGTTACTCTATGTGAATACTGATCCCTAAAATTTACGATCAACAAGTCCAAGGTCAGTTGTTAGAGTAGTCAGCACTTTGGTATCCGCGTCAGTAACTCCTTTTGCCTACGAGGATTCTGATGAGTAAAGTACACAATTGAAGTCCTCGGTCACCATCCAAGAGCTAGATATAGAGGAGTTCATTCTTTGCAAATCTCTCTATAGACTAGCTCGTTGAAATTTCCAATTGGCTCCATATACAACTATTATAGCTATCGGCATATTGGATGATTTTAGAATCATTTTGCAGTGAATCAATTACTCCGTACAAAACCATGTGGATAACAGTAGATAAGTTGAATCTATTGCTATAATAACTCTTCCATTTGGGTGTTTAGAGTGGTTGCATAAAGTTGTTCACTCTACAGGGAAAATTTTCAACCCTTTTTGGAAAACATCTTCTTTTATTTTGGTTTCCACCAAACCAACAAAATGTGCTTCTCTAACTTTAATATGATCTTTTAGGACTAGTTGCTTATTGGGACAATTAAGTCCTCTAACATTCCATATAGTGTAAACCATTAAAAGAGTTTAGGCTTAGGCCTACTCTTGGATTTTGTGCTTTCATTCCCTAATACCTACCACTCACCTTGTTCTTACTTGGAGTCGCTTGAATTTTCTAGTTTGTCATTACCATTTACTGCATCCTTACCTTGTTAAGTGTTCTACTCAATTCCCTCTTATTATGAGTTTTGGTGTTTAACTATTTTATGAGGTCTATCTGGTGGTATTTCTTGCTAATCTTAGCTTTCCTTACTATCTACTATTTCATTACTCTGTATAGAGGTTGGTGAAGCTGCAACTTGCTCACTTTCAATTCCATTCTACATCATTGTCGTTAGCATTTTCACCTACATTGGCAATCAACTTGTTCTCTGTCTTCTTTTTACCATATTCTAATGAACTATAGCAATTTCCTTGGTATTAACAGAATGTCTTTGTTGTTAATTTTCACACATTTAGGCTCCTTCATTAGAATTTTGCTTGTTCTTTGCCATTTATCTCCCTTCTGCATTCTCATTTGTAGCTCCTGTTTTTATAGTATTAATAGAACATGCTTCCTCTTAAATTTACATATTCAACATTTGGATTCTGCGTATTCTCCTCATCTTTTTTCCCTACTTCATTCATATTAACAAAATTTGACTTCCTTGTATTAACAAAACATGCATCCCCTTACGTTTTCTCAATTCTATATACTTTAATCACAACATTTGGATTCTTCAAGTTCTTTTCCTTTTTTTGCCCTACTACATTATCATGTTCAGCTACTGTTTTTTTTATGAGTCTAGTTTCAGGTTTCTTCCATTACCGTCCTCATTCTTATTCATCTTAGGGACCCAAAATTTGGTTACATCTTTCATATATAGCTTCCAAGGATAAGATAACATTATTTTCTCCTCCTCCAATTCTCCATTGCAATTACACTTCATGAGAAGGATGCAATCGAGCATTATTTTCTTATGTTCCACATTAATTCACATCCTTTCCTAACCCACTCTTGTGATGATGGCGGTATTTTCATCCATGGCAAGAGGGACTCTTAAGTTACTTGCTAAGTAGCTTAATCCTTCAGAAGACTAGTATTCAAGGGAAATTTTATGTAAATTGACCCAAATAGGGATTGTCTTGATTTTGTTTATGTCAAGTTTGAATCCCATTTTCCACTTCTTTAAAAACATTGGCTTACCTTGAATGTGCCAAGGTCCCATATCCATGACTTTGGTAGCCATTTCCTTTGACAAGAACTAAAAGATGAATAGCTCATCCTCAGTTATTAGTGTTGATTGATGATCCAATTTCTTCCAATTTATATCAGCTCAGTGTTGAACATTTAGGTATGCCAACCTTTTCTCCAAGAAATATCCTATTAGTGAAGCTTGTTGTTGGCCCCCAAATTTTTTTTCTTAATGAATAAGTATGATTTACATCAATTATAAGATCTTTATGAAAGTTTATAGGGTTAATTATTATGTTGATGTTAGAAAGATTACAAGATATAGGTTGATTGAATTAAAGTGTTAAGGTTATAAGAATGTTCAAAGGTGTTTTTGGCAAGACACTTAAGGATAAAGAACATAAGACATATAAGGAAGGGTAAAATGGACATTGTGCAATCATTAAGGGTATAAAAGGGGAGAAGATTTGTTGTCTAGCATTTCAGAAGAAGCTGGATGCATGGAAGAAAAAAAGAGAGAAGAGAGAGAGAAAGAAGAGAAAACAAACTAGGGTTTCAATTTTCTAAGCCTTCAAGAGAGATTTTGAGGTTTTTCAAGAAGGAAAAAAGGGAGAGCAAGAGAAGAGATTCCATTTGAGCCTAGGATCTCTTCACTTGGTGAAGAATTAAGGAAATCAAGAAAGACAAAAGAAACAAGGGATCAAGAGAGGTAAGAGGAACAAGAGAAGAAGCATTTTTGAGCAAGTCTCTAAGCAAGGAAATAAAGGTGGGTACATGTTTATAATAGAGTAAATAAGCCACTACTGTTTTTATTTAATTAAAAAACGATTATTGATTTTAATTGTATCATAAGTGTTGCATTCATTGTTCTTGAATGATTTGTGAAATCTGCTATATGTTGCTACATGAATTGTGTTGATGTTTGATAAAAAGACTTCACAAATGATTTCTAAAAAGATACATGTTTATGGAATCAGTTTTCAAGAATGGTTTTCAAGATATATATCAAGTATATAAAAAGCAAGCTTTCGAAAAAGTGCCATTTTAGGCAACAAGTTTACAATTCATGAATTATGTGTTATGTGGGTTTGTAGTGGTCCCTTAAGTTCTGCCACGTGCACGTTGACCAAGTTAAAGGCTTCTCCTACCTGCTCGCTAGTGGCATGGAGCTCCTTCATGGACTCCCCTAAGTTTACGGCTACACAAGACCCTTATGGGAATTGTGTAGTACGTTCTGCTTTTGGATCCACCTAAACCATTCTGATGTGCTTATGTTATGTTATGAAGTTTGATGCATTCATATTTTGTAACTTATGGATTTTGGCTGAAAGCTTAAGAAACATGTGTTTTATGAACTCAATGAAAATTTTCTATGACAAGTATAATGGTTTCAAAGGTTTTGCTTATCTTTTTTTTTATAAACTATTACCCACGAGCTTTCAAGCTCACCCCCTTTTTACCCCATCTTCAGGTAATAGCCAAGAGATCAAGTGATCAAGAGCCTAAGGGAAATTCTTTAAATTTTCTCAATTTGTATTTTGAGTTGATTTTGGGAAAGCACAATGTTATAGCTGCATACCAAGTTTATTTTTTTAAGAATTGTTGTAATTTGGGACTTTGAGATGATGTTTTAATGTGGCTTAGAATGCCATCAAAGATTTGTAAAACCTCATTCTTCTGTTGTTAAGGAAATATGAATTGTATATGGATGATATTGAGATGATTATCAGCGTGAACAGATGGTTTTGAGCATAAATTGTGGATATATATGTATATATATATATACATATACACACGTACGCCTAAGTGAGATTCATGGGAAGGCAAGACAGGAATTATGATTGATCAAATATAGTTAGATGTGATGATACAAATAAGTTGAGAATTGAGAGTTTAATGAAGTCAATTTGGTAACTGAATGGTTAAGCTCAAGACATTCTAAGTTTGCAAAATGCAAAATTTCAAGCCTTGCATAGGGTAAAATTTGTGTTATGACTTAAGGAAAAGAAATCTGGATTGATATAGGCTGAAATAGACCAAATTGTCTTCTAGAAGGTTGTAGGCCTTTCTTTTATCTTTCCAACGGTATATAGTATAGAATTTTTGGACCTCTGGATCAAAAGTTATGGTCCTTAGAAAGGGAAATGCTTAGTAGTGTAAAGATGCATCATCTGTAAAGATGTGTCGTTTGTGATGACATCATATCGTCTGTAATGACGTCAGTCTTCTTAAGAGATGCATCGTTTGTAAAGATGTATCATCTGTAAAGACGTATCATCTGTGATGACGTAATTCGTCTTAAGAGATGCATTGTCTGTAAAGATGTATTGTCTGTGATGACGTCACATCGTCTGTGATGTCATCATATCGTCTATAGAGTTGTATCGTCTATAAAGACACTTCATCTTAAGAGTTGCATCGTCTTAAGTTGACTTTTCTTTGTCTTAAGTTAATTCCGCTTCGTCTTAAGAGTTGCATCATCTTAAGTTGATTTTGCTTCGTCTTAAGTTAATGCCTCTTTGTCTTAAGAGTTGCATCATCTTAAGTTGACTTTGCTTCATCTTAAGTTGACTATGCTTTGTCTGCTTTCTGATTCGTCTGCTCTTTGGCTTCATCTTTCCTTTTTGCTTCGTCTACTTTCGACTTTGTTTGCTTATGTTTTCGTCTGCTTTTTGGCTTTGTCTACTTTTTGTTTCGTCTAATTTTTGCTTTGTTACTTTCTACTTTATTTGCTTCTTGTTTTGTCTACTTGTTTGCTTTTTGCTTTGTCTACTTGCTACTTATGTGACATAAACTTCTTTTTCTATACACTATTCATTTGATGCTATCATCTGCTCCATTTTTCACCCTTCAGACAATAGAATTTGTCTTCAAGGTTTTTATAAAAGTTGAAGATCTTGAAGTCCTCTTTCAAACCGTCTTAGAATGACCTTGATCTGAAAACCATAAGGCAAGTTATGCCTTTTGTCCCAAGATAGGTGCAATATGATTGAGGTCAAAAACCTGCTTGATTCTTTCAATCATAACTTCGTTATCCGACCTCCAAATGAGGCGAATCCTATGTCTAAATAAACTAGAGGCATAGAGCTATCAAACGATCTGGAGGAATATAATTTTTTTACCCAGCCTCTAAGATGCTCAATATCTGAATGGAAGTTAAGCATAAAATGTTTGCTTCAGTATAAGAAAGATTTGAAAGATAGGGCCCGACACTATGGTATTAGAAATGAGGATTAACTGAGGATAACCAATGAGGGTTAAATGGGAATAACCTTGCATGGTAACAAGAACAAGCACACGTCTTATGATAAGGAATGTTGGGCTCCAAAATCGGGGTCCAACATAGTTATGGTATCAAAACAAGAAGAGGATTTGATGATGGTTAACGAAACCTCATTAGAATAAGTTCAGTGATTATGATTTCAAAAGATTTGGCTTCCAAAAATGTGCTTAACATTTGTGGTTTCTGAGCAAGAGTTGGGTTTCGAAAATGGGATCCAGCATTTATGATATCAGAGCGCTAGAATTAGGATCTTACATGGGCATTTTTGGAAATATGCATCAAGTTACACGTGTTTTGACGTGTTTTAGCATACAACAACAACTGATCCTTAGTCAAGACACATATGTATAAGGTACACATATGAAAAATTGTTAAGAGCTTGATCTGATAGAAATAGTAATAAGAG
>JANSVA010019873.1:0-15074 GCA_025504915.1 Erythroxylum reticulatum | reverse complement strand
TATTAGTGATGAATGTAAAGAGAGTTTTGAGGAATTATAACACCGATGTTAATAATATCATTTGGAATTGGAGATTAGGTGATATATATTAAGGTTTCACATTAGAGATTAGGATGAAATCCAATGCAGCATAATAAAGTGATTTCATACGCATTAAGACAATTGAAGTCGCATGAGTTGACTATTTAATACATGATTTAGAACTTGCTGCAATAATGATTACTTTGAAAGTTTAAAGACATTATACTTACAATGAAACATTTTGGATCTATATATAAATATCCAGATCATTAAAGTTTGAGGTAATTATAGAGCTTGAAAGAACTAAATATAAGACTGAGACAATGAATAGAGTTGCTGAAAGATTTTGATTAAGCAAATGAGTATTTTCCAGTAAAGCTAATGTTGTAATTTGAGGCATAGAATGAAACAAACTCAATAGTGGTGTAGCACAAATTGAGATATTAAGGTGACCAAACCTAGTGCAATGAAGAACCTATAATGGTGAGTTGACTTTTGGGCAAATCAAAGTACTATTAGTTGTTGAATTTAAGATCAGTGTCACATGAAAAGTTTAGTAAAGCCCAAATTGAGGATTCAGAATCTATAAATCTTATTGAGGAATCAAAAATGAATCCAAATTTGAGTTTGAATTGGAAAATGATATTTGGTGACTGAAACAAAAAGGATGTGTACCCGATAAAGATGATTGAACAAAGAAATTACTAGAGAAAGCACAAATAATAACCTAGGCTATACATCCTATCAAGAATATGTCGTAATAGTACTTAATGGCTAAGGATGTAGAAGCAAGTGATTGTATGTATGAGTTGTTAATAGTCTCAAATGTTAGGGATATGCTTAGAACTTATATTTTAGAGTTTATAGAAATATAAGATCCATGTATAGTTCTAATTGGCTTCAAGCCTAACAATCATTATCAGAATGATATCATTAGAATACTATATGAGGCGTTATACAATGAAAAGGGTCATTCACCCTTACATTTAAATGAAGAGGGCCTAAAAATGGTTAAAGGCCAGAATTAATTCAAGATAATGTTGATGAGTGAAATGAATCTGTAATAGGAGTTAAGTGGTCTAAGATAATGATGAATGAGTTAAGTGGATCAACAGCAAAGTTATGGAATATCGTGAAATAGACATACGAGTGGAGTGTATTGACATTAAAAAGATGTGAAATATCAAGTGAAAGATGAAGTAGTTCTAAGAGTATCACCTTGCTAAGGTGTGCTTAGATAGAGATAAAGATGTCCTTAAGTTAGGAAAAAGGGAGCTAAGCATGACATAAATTAGTCTATATGAATTTATCATGAGAATAGGACCATTGACTTTTGAGTTAGTATTATCAATGAAAGATGTTTCAGATTCACACAGTGTTACATAAATATGTTTAGGAAATACCGTTATAATCCAATATATGTGTTATTAAGACCAGAAGTGAAATTATGAGTAATCTAAAACTCATAAAGGAAGTAGTTAAGATAGTGTGATATCTAAACAAGTGATTAAGAGACCTATTGAGTCTATCAACTATGGTCATTTAGAAGAAAGTATTCGAATGATGAAGTTATATGGGAAACAGAGGAGCATATAAGGAAATAATACCCCGGCCTTATTAATCAATCAGATATTAATTTCGAGGATGAAATTTATAAAGGAGGGGAGAAATGTAATATCCTGTTCTCATACTAAGGGTTAGAACCCTAAAATTTGGTAAATGTGAGCTCAAAGAGAGATTAAGAAAATGCATTTCATGCTCATGCATAATGTTAGCATATACGCACATGAATTTGAATTTTTTCACACATCAAAATGACTGTACATGCGTTCATGGACATTCCAAGTATAATTGTTTCTAAATGTGATTTCTATTGAGAATTGTGATTTTTATGTGTTGAAAATTGATTTGGAGAGTGTATTTGTTGATTTAGAATTTTTAAAGTTTTAAGGAAATTTTCTGAAAATTATTAGGTATTTTTAGGCTAGGAAAATTGCCAAGTGACAAAATTATTAATAAATGGTAGTAGAAATTACTGTCCAATGGCAATAGAAATTTTGATAAGTGATTTTAGGATTTATTCACAAGTGCCATTAAAAATTGGGGATCAGTTCAATGAAAGAACTTAGCATAACCCTTCAGAAATTGGACATATGGCATTTTTGTATTTATTTAAAAACCCCCTTGTTGGCTTTCAAGATATTTTCTCTAAAATGGGGTATTGGTGTTTTGCTTGGTTTTCTTCTTCTCTCCTTCATAGCTTCTATTCTCTTCTTCTTCTTGATTTTTATTCTTCAAATCTCCATTCACGTTAAAGCCAACCCTCTTATCTTTCATGCTACTCTTTAACCTTGCTCTCTCCTTCATTCTCACTAAAAATCCAAACCTTTCAACCTTAAGATGATGATGATCGTGGAGAGGAAAGAGTTAGGGTTTCATGGTGATTGAAGAAGGTTTGGGTAAATCAAGTAAGTATAAGCATCCTTCTTTTCTTGATTATTTTGGATGAAGCATATTTAGTGATAATTAGAGGTGAAAATGAAGTTGAATATTTGTAGCAAGTTGTTGATGAATGGTCTATGAAAATGTTTTGATCTTTGTGGTTGAGGAACAAGTATAGCTTATGAATCGGTTTGTAAATGATATTGGGTTAAAATGGAGTTGAAAATGAAGTAGAAGAGATGGTTTAGGTTTAAGATGGGTTATATGTGAAAGTTGGGAAGTTTAAATCGAGAAAACGAAACATGTTCTGCATATGCTTCTGTCAAAGTTCACCACGGCCAATTAGAAGGATGAAGTTTGCTGCAACCAAATCGAGGGTTTGCTGTGGCCAACTTGTAAGATTTCATGCGAACTTTTCCTCTTTGGAAAAGTTCACCACGATGAACTTTTATGGGTTGTCGCGGTAAACTTTCCAGCACATAACATGCTTCAGTATTTTAAGTATAACTTTTTCTGTAGTTATCTAAATGGAGTCATTTTTAATTTGAAGTAAACTATAAACATAGGGATACAAATTGTCTAAAGAAATTGAGTTCTAATTAAGACATTAAGAATTTCAATTTCTGGGTGGAAGTTGAGTATAGGGCATTATCTCATAATAAAAGCAGTTCAAAAATATTTGCAGTATAACTTTTACACTACTAAACCAAATTGAATGATTTTGGTGTCATTAGAAACTTATGAGATAGAAGGACAATTTTCAAAATAGAAAATGTTCCCAAATTTCTTCATTTTTATTGTCTAAATGATCAGAAATAGTTGACCCAAAAGTCAGTGTTTAGAGAAAAATCTGAAATGATTCATTGAGTTATGAAATTAGATTCAAAGTGTTTAATTGAGGTATAAACCCTAAGTACAAATTTTACTTAGGTGAGTTTTGATATAAGACTAAAAATGCAATGAAAATAATGGAAAGATACCTGGGATTGTCATGAACATGCATTGTACATATTTTATATACAATTATGTCCATAAATGACCGCTTATAATTGTGCAAAGTTATTAATGTGTGCGCAATATGTTTATTGCATGATTTCGATGTGCAAGATAAACGTCTGCATCCAGATCAAGGAAGCAAATGCTAATCTGGAGCGTACTGTGAATAAGCTAGACGGTTTCTCTCAATTAATTATTTGTCTTAAAAATATGTTTAAATGATGATATGAATGCAAATTGATTTTTGTGTTAATGCCGAATAATGAAGGTCCGAGATTTGATGCATATATGTGACGCTGAAGTGCTACTTGTATGTGAATTAAATGAAATACGTGATACATGAATTGATTGTAAAATGTTGGACCTAGTTCTGGAAGAAAACTGTGAATATGCATATAAATGAAAAAGTGATACTCAACATTATGTTGAATGCCAGACCACGGTCCAAAGATGAATGTGAAATTGAATGTGAATCTAAAAGCATATGATAGATTGAAATTATATGAATGTGATGCATTCCATTACATGAATGCATGAAACATAAAGGCAGTTATGACCGGAGTCACCACCGAAAAAAAGCTTAAAGCTCAGGATGTGAAAAAGAGCCTAGAGCTTAGAAAGTGTATAAGAGCCAAAGGCTCACTATGTAAGTGAGCCCTATATCTCCAACGGATAAGGGACAATTATAAATGAGCCCGGTATCTACAGTGGATATGGGACAGTTAAACACTAGGTCAACAACGTAAAAAATAGAAAAGATTCACGTAAACATTTCATATACATTTTAATAAGTATGTTTGATTGTTTGAAATACGAAATTACCTTAATTGTAAGTGAGAATGTGACATATGATGAATTATGCTAAATGTAAAGATGTGAATTACATGTTACATGTATTGATATGTTACATGAATTGAGTGAATCATCGATGATAGTTACCTCATTGAGTTCACAAAACTCACAGAAAATTTGCAATATTTTTTAGGCTCTGAAGAGTTACCCCGTTAAACAAACAGGAGTATACACTGCAATCGAGTAAGAGATTAAGTTCAGGATTAGTTCACATCTACATTTATTTTCTTTACTTTATATTAAATAGAGTCTTCCGCAATTATTATAACTTGTGTATTCGAGCATTTTTGTTTTGTAATAACTTTTCAAATTGGAGATGTTTGTAAATGATTTTACAATGTAATGAAATTATGACTACAGGTAATCTGTATTTGTAATGGGCTCAAATGGCTATTGAAATTTTGATGATTGTATTACTGTGATTGAAAAAGTTTATAATTAAAATAGGCCATTTTGATTATTGATTTCTGCATACACGTGTGTTAATTTTGAAAATTTTATACTGATTTTCAAGTGTTTGATTGATTGAGTAGGCTAGTACGCCACCCTTGTAGGGAATAGACTCAGATATCACTCAAGACGTCGGGTATATGTGTCTTGTGAGAGTGGGGTGCTACATAGGTATAGTCTATTGCTTCCACTATATACAAGATCGTATTCCATAGGGATTAAGAGTAGTCACAAGCAAAAAACAAATGATTCCTATCTTCATCCGCTGCCAAACAAAGGAGAAATCTTTATCTATAGGTGAGAATCGACGACATTTTCTCCTTAATTTATTCTTAATTGCTAACGAAGTGATAACTAAACTAAGATTTAGGGACTATTTCCGCAACAGATTGTACCATGATTCCAGGACTAAAGGACTAACTCAATTTTGAAAATTTTATGGCATGAAGCATTTGTAAATATTCCTTGAGAGTAGGGAGTCCATAGGATTTCGTCTTCAGCTCTACTGTCTCCCAATTATGGAATGTGTTCAACAAATGCAGAGTAACCTTGAAAGTTTTAATACCATTCCCTATAGAGAATAAAAACCATGACTTTAGCGCTAAATGGGATTCTATACCGAAGGTGCTTAAAGCCTGGATTATTTACAAGAGGGCTGACCTCGAGCTAATTGTCAAACCATACCTACGTATTTTCTCCATCTCTTACCTAATGTTTAATGAAGGGGTATATCGATTGTCTCAACTTTAGTAGCTCATTAAATGTCTAAGAGAACCGATTGGAATGTTCAATCAGCCAAAAATTTTTATCGCAAAGGTGAAATATATACATCCATTTAGTCCAAAGGCTTTCTTTTTCTGTAATAATTTGCCAAAATTTCTTGCTTATTAACATGTTCTGTATGATCGAAATTGTTGTTATACTTAGTCCCCTTGTTTCTGAGGGGTTGTGACCTCACATCATTTTACCTTGGCTGCGTTGGCTAATTCTGTGCACCTAGACCAAAGGAAGGCTTTGATCATCCTATCAATCTCCTTAGTTATTCTCCTTAGTAAGACAATGTGTGTTGTCCAATGTACATGTAATTTATTCAATATCGAAATAATAAGAGTGATTCTTGCCATATAAGATAATCTTCTATTTTGCTAGAAATTCACTTTGAGTTTTATCTTCTCAAGGAGTGGGATATAGTCTAACAAGTTTTTAAAAACCAAACCGGATTGGCTGGTTCAACCTAAAATAATATGAATTGGCCTACTATCCTGTTTGGTTTCATTTAATAACCTCTTTATATAAAAACTAGTCGGTTTATTAACGAACCAACTAGTTTATCAGTAAATTGGTTGTGCCAGTATATACAGATATACAAAAGTTTAGATTTTAGAAACCAACACTGTCTCTCCTCTCTACTACTCTTTGCTCTTCAGTCTCACCACCTTCTCTTTGCAGATCACCTCACCTCTTAGCCTAATATTTACAACTTTCATACGTTTGATGACCTTGGTTGTCCCTTTCATCCAACTGGACAGCTTTGATATAACGTTCGAGTTCAACTATTTCTCAACCAGTGCAGCCAACTTGAAGATTACGATGTGGAGGGCATGTCTATTAGTTGCACTCTGATCTTCCTTCAAAGTAATAACTTCGTTGTTCCTCTCTACTAGTTAAAGAAGATGCCCATCTCTTTTTTCAGCCCTTCTATAATCACTATAGATGTAACGGTTAGGAATTTTTGCTTTTTTCTACCATCTTAATTATCCAATTCTAATATAACTAGGTTTTTGTCTTTCACTGAAAGTCTTTTACTTTTTTCTCCATCTTTCTTGTCTACATTTAGTTTTACCTTTGATTTCTTTTAAGAGTACTGATAATTCTTTTGTATCTGAGCCTAGGACTTGTTGAATTAATTTTTGGATTTTCTTTTAATCTTTGGTTTTGTGATTTAGGTTGGAGTGGTAATTTTGTCTCCAAAAGAATGTATCATCTAATCATATCACTGGATATCCACTTGAGCAAGCGATTAGAACATGATGCTTTTGATCTACAAACTCATCTTTTGTGTGGATTAGCTTACTGTAATGGGTTTGGTCATTTGCTCCGCATTAATGAAATAGACGAAGGTTCTAAGTACCTTAGTGGTAGGGAAATCATGGATATTTGGGACCAGATTTGTAACAAACTTAGTATCACTCATCTCTACATCTGACTGAGAGAGTAAAAATTTTGAGAGTTGATGAATGAGTTTTGAAGTCAAATGCTGATTCTAGTTGTCAAGTTTCTATAGAGTTCCAATTTTTTATATGTTATTCAAGGTTTCAATATGTTTACAAATAAAGAGATAAGGATCAATAATAGTAGTATTGATTAATTAGTTTTTTTTTGTAATAATTAGAATTCTATTATATACTATATTAACGGTTGGGTTAGGTATACTCTTTAAAGTATTCAATTTGTTGATCTAAAACACCAAAATTGAAAACTAGCAATATTTCAGTGAGATAACATGACTATTTGAGGTGGAGCAATTGTTGGAGCAAAGTTTAATAAGTGAGTAACATCCTATTAGTCATCTGTGTATCCATTCTGTTGTAGGTCTTCTATGTATAACTGTATATATATATGTATATTTATGATCATTTGTGTGTCTTGATAATTTTTTACTTTGATCCTATTGGAAAACATGACCACAAAACTGAATCTTTAACTTCAATGTTTCTGTTTCACACCAGTGGTATTTACTTTCAAATTGTCTATGCCAATATTCAGTATGAAACGGAGAAACATAACTATAAATCTAGACAAGACTATGTATGTCCTTCTATTATGTTATCTCACATAAAAGGATACAAGTGTAAACATATTTTGGACATTCATCTGTCCATAAATCATCTCGACTCTTGCTATGATGTCTAACCCTCTCACTTTACTTTCATAGTAACAAAATCTTTTCTAAAGCAAAGACAAGCTATACAAACAGACACACTAATAGCATAACCTTTTTATCTTTTCTTTTCGAACTTGTATTTACGATATACCTTAGTTAATAGGACAAGGTTTCATAAATTGTTGAAAAATGGTATCCTAAAGAGCAATTTTATACTTGTGACTATCTTTCTCTATTACAACTGATGATGAGAATTATTTAGGTAGAAGACTTTTACCCTGACGATAATATACGTAATTATTTTTTATACTTTTTAGGTTAAATCATAATGGAGAATATGAAATCATCATCTACTCATGGTAAGTCTGATCTAACATGGAATTATTTTTCTTCTTTTCAAGCATTTGATGGGAATATCCAATATAACTGTATATTTTGTGGTAGAATATTTAAAGGGTGATGAATTTATTTAATGAAAGAACATTTTGCTGGTGTTAACGATAATATTACTTCTTGTAAAAAAGTACCACTTGATGTACGTGATATGATTGGAAAATATTTGTAGGAAAAAGAAAAAGGAAAATAAATAAGCTCATAATATATCTTTTGGAGATGATGAAGCACCACAAGTATTAGATAAAAGAAAAAAGGAAAGTTACTATTGACATAGATTCTCATTTTTCTCCAAGAACTACTCCTGGTTGCCAACCTAGTCTAAAAAGTGTTTTGGTTGATAAGCATGTTGTTTTACGATGTAAAAGATTATGGGATAGATGGTTTTATTATTCATGTCTTCCTTTAATGCTTTAAATTCATCATATTTTCAAGAAGCAATGGATGCTACAACAATAATAGGTCCAGGATTTAAGGTACCATCTTATTATGAGCTACGTGTACCTCTGCTTCAAGATTTTAAAAAAAATTCAGTTAATTGTGGATACATATAAGTCTAGCTGGGAATCAATAAGATGCACTATTATGACAGATGGGTAGAGTGATCAAAGACAAAGAACCTTAATTAATTTCTTGGTTTATTGTAATATTGGAAAAAACTGTTTATCAAGTCTTTTAATACTTCTGATATGGTAAAAAGCACTAATGCTTTATCTGAGTTATTTTTTGAAATTGTCGAGTGGGTAGAATCAAAGAATGTTATGCATTTTGTTAGAAATAATGCAACTAATTATGTATTAACTGAGTACTTATTACAATCAAAGTATGGGCATATTTATTGGTCTCCATGCGTTGCTCATTATATAAATCTTATTTTAAAAGATATTAGTGGTATGGACCATATTTTTAGTCTTGCTTCATGTGAATCTAAGATCATAATTTTTGTGTATAATCATATTACAATTTTATGTTAGTTAAGAAAGCAAGAAGATGGGTTAAGATCGTACATCCTGCTACTACCGAGTTCAACTACATCTATTACCTTGAAAAGTGTTTATGAACATAAGCAATTACTTCAAAATTTAGTGACAAGTAAACACTTTTTAAGTCATAAGTTATCAAAGAGTGAAAAAGAAAAAGAAATTTATGCTATTATTCTAAATAATAAATTTTGGGACACTTGCTTGATCATTGTGAAGATTGTGGCTCCACTTATAGGGTTGTTGAGGATTGTTAACTCAGATGAGAAGTCATCTTTGAGGTATATATATAATGGTATGTGTAGAGCTCACAAAATAATTATGAATCTTTTTAAAGGGAAGGAGAAATTATACAAGCCTTATATAGATATTACTGACCGACAATGAGATGAACATCTTACTCAAATGGTCCACTTAGCAGCTTATGTTCTCAATCCTTATTGTTTGTATAGTGGAGACACATGTACAATTAATATTATAGGTGGTTTGTTTGATATGATTAAATGCAAAAGTATTTTCTCTATTAAAGATCAATCACAAGCAATAAATGAAATTAAATTGTATCCTGAAGGTTTAGAAAGTTTTGCTAGATCATCAACAAAAAGAGAGCTTATGATGGAAAAAATGGAGCTAGGTAAGATTGTATACTTTTAATATACTCTTTACTTATTAATAATATAAATTTTTATTTATCATAACTATTAATTTATAATAAAGATTAGTAGGGGAGATTATTTGGGCATAATGCTCCAATATTGAGAAAATTTGCTATCAAATTACTCAGTGAATCAACTTTTGTATCAAGTTGTAAACATAATTAAAGTATTTTTAAATGTATTTATACAAAGAAACGAAATCATTTGGAATATCAAAGACTTAATGACCTTTTTACGTTAATTATAATATGATAATGAAGAATATGTATTTTATAGTTTTGTTTTTATTTAAATAATTTTATTTTTATTATTGATTTTATAATTTATCAATTATATATTCAGAGCATTTAGTAAGAAGAGAACGTATGATCTAGTTGATATTGATTATATTGAACATACTGATTTTTGGATCGAAGAAGAAGAATCATCATTTCATCTTAATTATAATGAACTTGAAAAGGCAATCTATGAAGAAAATACATTTGTCGCAATAAATGAATTAAAAACATCTACTGATAATCAGTTTATATCTTATTTTGATCATATTTAAAAGTTTACAGTTGAGAATAATTTCATACATTACCAATTTGTAATTTTTTTAAATGCAGTAACAAAAGTTAATGCAAATATTTTGGATGAAAGCGTAGTTTACGAGTCCTTCAGTAGTGTTGAAGATTTTGGAATTTTTAACAATGATGAGATATAACCTCCTTCAAAAACACAATTTTGGTTTTTATTGTTATTTTAAGTTTTATATTAAGCTTATATTTATTTATTTTTAGTTCATTAAATAATAATAGACATGTATTTTTTATTTTATTTACTTTTATAGTTTTTATTTATATTTAGTATATATTATTTTATAATAGTTTAGTACCGGTTAAATCTTTAAAAATTAAACCTTTTTTTTATTGATTCAATGTCCAGTTTAATTTTAATTAAAAAGATTACAATCTACATATTTGAGCTTACAGATGGTAATAGGCACACCAAAATGGCATATCGAAGGAGGTTGAATGTTCATCCCCATCATCGTGCTCAGTAATTGACCATTGCTCATGTCGGAGGAGATGTAGACGCCGCATTTCTCTCCAATGATCTTTAAGACCTGACCACTTGGACAATAGGTTCAGAGTCTGGCATGATGTTGATTAAACATGTACCTGCTCCCCGAAATAAGATGAGGTAATCAACAAATATCAGATGTTGTTTTGTCGATGTCTATGATATGAGTTTCTTTTTAACATTATGTCGTAACTAATTTCAATGACATTCTTACGTTATGTAAAGGGAAAAAGTGCGAAGCCCTTTGGCAGACCGGCTGTTGATCATCTACGCCTCTGAACGGACTTTCGAAGTTGCTTTATTACTCAAAAAGTATTAAAATATTTTATAGTTGTTAAGCCCAGCCCAGTCAGTGTTGCCTAGTTGACTAATAATCCATTGAGCTCCCTTTAAATTCTGCTTCCAAACCCTAAATGACGCTTACGAGCCCTAGGCAGACGGCCACAGCCGCTCTCAGCAAGTTCTCTCTCTCTTTCTCTCTCTCTTTCTCTCTCTCTCTTCTCTTGTTTCTTTGTGCCTCCTACTATTTTCTTATCGTCTATCTCAAGATACTAAATTTCTTGTTTGCAAGTTTTAGGGTTCAAGGTAAGCAGAGGGTTTCGTTGAAAGCGTATTCGTGGCAATGGCACCCCCTAAAGGTGAGTTATCTGATTTTCTTCGTTTTTCTGAAAACTTTTAGTATGATTTGTATTACTCTGCTCAATTGAGATTTTGGTTAGCTTTGGTTAGCTTTATTTGTTAATAGGACAGCGAAATTTAGATCATTATCGTATGTTGACTGTCTCCAATTGTGATGTTGCTATACCTTTTTTTTTTCCTAAGCCTTTTGTTGTTAAAATGCCCATTGAATCAGTGAATACTCTTAGTTTTTGTTCGGTATACGTAACAGTTGAACTAAAAAACTTGAAGATGTTAATGTGGGTGTGCAGGAAATATAAATCTTGATGTACTTTCAGTCAGGTTTTGCGCTGCTAAATAGGTTGATTAAGCTTTGCCAAATCAGTTGAAAGTTAAGTTGCGCCTGTATTTGTACGAACCCCCATTTATAATGTTTGTGGAAAAATGAAAACAGTTTCTTTTGAACGGTATTGGGAGAATTCTGCAAATTACTTTTTCTAATATCAAGACTATTATCTGGGGAAGAAAGACAAATGGAAGTTTTGAAGACGTTTTCTTGACTATGTGTTTATTTAGATGTTTGTTCTATGCTTAAGTAAGTGCATGATATTTTCATAAGGTGGAATGAATCATGTACCGTTAGATCTTCGCAGCAAGTGTAGAGTTACTTATTATTAGGATGGTTTTGCTTTTTTCTCCTATTTTATTGTTTTGTTCTTGGGAAAGCAATTGTTTCATGTTCATAAAATCTATTTGATTCCTTTCTTGTTTTTGACGTGGATACATGCTGTGTGTGGCAGACAACACAAAGAAGGCGGACCCAAAGGCACAAGCTGTGAAAGCAGCAAAAGCAGTGAAATCAGGTCCAACATTTAAGAAGGCCAAGAAGATCAGGACTAAAGTTACATTTCATAGGCCCAAGACATTGAAGAAGGACAGGAATCCCAAGTATTCTCGCATTAGTGCTCCACCAAGGAACAAGCTCGACCACTATCAAATTTTGAAGTTTCCTCTCACAACTGAGTCTGCAATGAAGAAAATTGAAGATAACAACACTTTGGTTTTCATTGTTGACATTCAAGCTGACAAGAAGAAGATTAAAGATGCAGTCAAGAAGATGTATGATATTCATGCTAAGAAAGTGAATACCCTTATCAGGTAGGCTCCATTAATTGGGCCTTGTTGCATCTTTGAATTTTGGTTACTTTACTTATTTTGTTGCTTGAGTTGCTGACATAATTGGGGCTGACATCCTCAAACTGTTGCCATACTGAGTTTGTAACTTCCGCTAGACTGTTCTTGACAGTAATTCATTCTTTTCTCCCTCATGATACCTGGTAGACATAATGCAATGGAGTGCTTTGAATACTATTAGGTGCCTGTTGTTAACATGGCACACTGCCTTTAGAAGGCTGTTAAAACTATAAACACATGTGCATACTCACTCGCTGTTATATGTTTTGAAAGGATACCCATGCTAAAGGTTCCCTAATTAAAAGGTTTCATACCTGTAAAGCAAGTTTTGAATGAATAAAATACCACTAAAGCAAGTTTTGAATGAATAAAATGGTTCCGATGCGGTCCATTGTTCTTTTGAGATTTCTTACTGTTGTCAGGGTTTCACTCTACAAAACTGCTCACCTTCTTTATCTAGTCCTACTCAGCTGAAAGTTTTAAGCAAAAGATACAATCCTCTCTTGTGATTTGCACCTCTCCATATTGCACCTCTATGTTTTAAAATTATTAAAATAACCTTGTATAGAATTTCTAAAAAGGAACTTTTATTATGTATTTGTTGAATTATTTTAATATAATTTGCTGTTAAAAATCAGGTCAGAGCATTTTACATAAACTCTGTTGCTTAGTTTGACAATCAGTTAATAGCCTGTTTCAAAATAATTTGATAGAAATTCAATAAAAAGTTCCTCTTTTAGCATCTCTAATACTATTAGCTATTTGTCTAGTAACTTTCAATCAAAGGTGTATTTTGGAAAAATGCAAATTATAGGGCAGGTTCAAGTCTTTTACCCAACATTTTTTATGTTTTCTTTTTAAGTATTATTGATATTAGGGTACACTGGTTTTATGTGATCAGACAATTAAATTTAACATTGATATATTGTGACATTTGAGATGAAGTGTCATAATATGATATATTCATTTCTGAAAAGCATGAAACATTGTTCTAGCTTTGTAGTTCATGCTTCTATTTGACAACTATTTAACTTTTCTCCTGAGTTAATTTCTGTGTTTCAGACCTGATGGTACGAAGAAGGCATATGTTAGGTTGACCCCAGACTATGATGCCTTGGATGTGGCAAACAAGATTGGAATCATTTAAGTCAGTGCCGCGCACCCTTATTTAAATTTTTTTTTTCTTTATATTGGTCCAGGTGAAAAGTTTTGCCGATAATGTAAGAAGAGTTTTTTTTTTTTTTCATTTTCAACATTTTGCTACTGTTATCTGGTTACAGCTTTGTCTTGTGTTTTTGCTGGTAGTGAGACTTTAGGCTTGAAGTTCAGTTGCTTAGTTTTGGATTTTGCGTTCTACGGGTTTGTGACATCAGCTTCACTTTCAGTCTTGAAGTGAACCTTCTTACCGAAAGTGTTAAAATAAATTTAATCATTCGAAAAGATCAATCACAGATTGGTTTCAGTGGTTAACGATATGGGTGACAATTGCTAAACTTGTGTGCTGGCAACGATAGATTGTGGCTCTCGGACCTGGGCTTCGCTTCAGATCATCTGTGCTAACAATCTTGTGCCTACCTTTCTTCCTACAACATCCATCCATCCAATTGGGTTGTTGGCAAATTTGATCCGTATTTTCAAAAGTGTGAAAAAAATTTAAGCATATTAATCCTACGAAGTAATTTTTTTAACCAATGCTTTGCGACTTTTGAGTCTCCTGGGTCGAAGTGGCTCTTTGGAAAAAGGGAATTTCTGGCAATTCAAATCACCTTTTCGAGGATAATGGTGGTGGCTGGTATAATTTCTGACCTAGATGATGACCCATTTAAGGGTGTATGTTGTAAGCCATAATCTCTGTGTTTTAAAAGATCGAATTATAGCATTAGCTAATCAGCTCAATATAAGAGCACACACAGAAAATCAGACGGCAGATTTTCCTTCTTGAATTCACTTTGGATGAGAAATTCCTTCCGCAGCAGTTGAAAATGGATTAGAAGATGACATCGAGGTTTTCTATGCCGGTTGCTTAGGAGCAGAGATTCACCCCAGTGAACAAAGAGGTTTCTCAAATTCTTTTGGAGACTTTCAAATGCGTGCCAGGACTGTGGATTATATGTTTTTGTTAATCTTAATTGATTAGATTAAATAAACAATAATTAATAGAAGAGAATTAAGTTAATAAATATAATTGAAAAGAAATAAATCTAGTTAATGCTTGGGTTTTGCGGTTTATTTATGTGGAAAATTTATAATATGGTTGAAATAACAACTAATTCAATATATCTGTGGTTTTTTCAAAAGTATATAGGTATATTAAATTAGGTAATTGTCACTTGTTGATGTGAACTTCAATCGAATTAAATTTGTTAAGTATGGTTAATTTACTTAGTTATCATAATAACCTAATATATCCTTATCTTTAGATTTCAGGTGTTCATTTTCCTAATGTAAGCTGACTAGTTGGAACCTTAGTTAGAGGGTTATGGGGATATCAGAAAACAGTAGTGATACGAGAGAGCAGACTTC
>JANSVA010019846.1:0-15077 GCA_025504915.1 Erythroxylum reticulatum | reverse complement strand
AGGGAACAATTTTCAAGAAGGAAATGTTAATTAAATTGTTGGACCTTAATTTCTTTTTCCTTTTCTTTTATTTATTTTATTTTATTTTCTTAGAGTTTAGTCATTAATTTACTGAGCATAAGTAGCAATTAGAATTTAGAATGTAAATTTTAGAATTTAATTAGAGTATAATATGGTAGTTAATAGACTAAAGGAGCTAATGGGCATTACATTAAACGAAGAGGGGTAAAAAGGGAAGGACAAGCTAAAATGTTGTCTTGACTTAAAAGAAAGAAGAAGAGAAAGTCGTGAAAAAGAGAAAGAAGAGAGAAAACGTGGGAAAGAAGAGAAAAAAAGTGAAAATCATGGAGAAAAAAGGAAGAAACCAAAGGAGGAAGAAGGAAGAGGAATCAAGTTTGTTTTAGGTAAGCTTCATCTTTTCTTCTTGCTTTGGTAGAAAAACAAAAAGAGTTAGGAAGATAATGGGATTTTGTATTGGGGGTAAAGGAAGAAGAAGAGAATCATGAAACCCTAGTTAGATGTTTAAGGATTTTCAACTAGGTTTTGGTTTTTCTAGCCTAGATAATCCATGGTGGATTAAGTTTAAGCTTAATTTTGTTCTTGATTATCAAAAACTTATGGATTTTCTTTTTGTATATTGGATTGAATGGAAAATGTATTTGATTGAATGGAACTTGGTTTATTAAAGGAAACCAATAAAACCCAAGGCAAGAGCAAGAGGAAAGGCACAATTAAACTTAGATTTTCAAGCAATTTAGGTAGGTAATATGTTTATAGTTATTGTGATGATGGGTGAATTCCTTGTCTGCTTGTATGTTTAATTGTTTTGTCTTGAATTATTGTGATTGTTGAGAGAATGCATGATGAATTATTTCCATGTTATGTATTGAATGGTGTATGACAATTTGTATGAATCGAAAGAGGAAAAAAGCATAAAAAATATGAAAGTATGATCATATGATGAATTGATTGAACATAAGAATTTGCTTATGTTTGGACAAGAGAGAAACCATTTTGTTCGTCACGTGTACGTTGACCCAAAGCCTTCTTCCGACTACCTACTTGTGGCATATGAGCTCCTAAGAAACGGACTCATTTTGTTGATGGTGTAAACTTCAGTTTCTCTATTTCGTTCCATAGGACTCTCGAGTTATTTATTTGTGCATTTCATTTTGATTTGTTGAGCATAATGCACAATTGAGTGTTATGTTAATGATTATGTGTTACATGATAAGCTTTGTGTGATAATATCTTAAACTATGAGTCTTTGAGATAAAATTGTTAATGATTGACTTGCTAGATAAAAATGAGAATATATATATATATATGTTTGATGCATGGCTCATTATCACTAGCTATAAACGTATTAGCCACTGAGCTTCACAGCTCAACCCATTATTTTTCTACTCCTCAGATGCAGAACGAGAAGATCCTTGTACAAAAAGTTTGGCAAACTCCAATAATAGAGACTTTTGTAACTAAGTTAGTGACTATATTTTGGATAGCTTTATAAGCATATCAATATGAGCATTCATTGTATTTTGTATTTTGTATTAAGTCAATGGTGTGGCTTTTGATATGTAACTAAATCTGTTCAAACTCTTTTGTCTTAGCAATGAGATTAAGAATCGAAGATGTTCCTTTTGTGTATGTTCATGTTTATCTTTTGGTTGAGTTTCTAATTGTTGTGGTTGGAGATAGAATTGAATGTTGTTGGAATTAAGGTTGTGTGTGTGTATGTGAAAATTGGTGTTGGATCATTAGGTTTTGGGTTTTGTTAGAAGGTTTCGCCACGGCGAGGCCCAGAGTTCGCCACGGCGAACCTTTCCAAAAGGGTGATTTGTGCTCGATCTTGAGACTTCCCCGCAACGTATTTGTTCCGAAGGGTATGTCGGCTTGGCCTTGCGCCTTTACCGTGGCATATTTTTCCCAAATGGTGTAGTTGCTTAACCCTAGAACTTCGTCGCAACGAACTTCTCCCGAGGGGTCCATGAACATGGTTCCATAGTTTCGGTGTGGCGAGATAGTTAAGTCACTGCGGTAAACCCGCCATAGCTGAAGTCAAAAATTTCCTTACAAATTGAATGCTTTCGACGTTCCTCTTGCATGACTGTCACTAGACCGCCCTAAGTAGTTGCCTCGAGATTAGTCAAGGGTCTCGAGCCCAATATAAATATTCCATTTTCTTGATCTAAATGACCATGCAAAGTAAACTCGAAAGTTTGATTTGAAAACAAAGTTGAAATAGCTAATGAGAGTATAAATCCTGAACTGTTTAGAGTACAATTGTTGTATACATCAGTTTACTACAGAGGTTGGTAGTGTTGTCGCCTGCAACCAAATTTAAAAAGAAACCAACTTCCTTCAATACAAATTAATGTAGTAGTGGAAAGTAAGGATCGTTTCCACGAGGAATTTTTAATGGTAAATATTATATAAGTGCAAAACTAAAACAAAATAGGGGTTTTAATTCACGAAAATTTTAGAAAAAGATGACAAACTTGAAAATTAACAAAATTAATTAAATCTGAAATTTTTAGTAAACAAACCTTAGTTTCGGGTTATCGACGTTATCACGTTAATATGAATCCTTGATATAAAATTCAGTTTATCAACAAACATTCATTTGGTGATGTTTTCTCTTAAGTTTAAATGAATAGAAATATGTATTCTAAACATTCTTATTAATCAACAACTTAGATACGATCGTAAGTTCAATTGAGTAATAGCTTTAAGAACAAAGAAACCAATGAATACGACAACATATGTATGACATGCATTTAATCAAGATGAGTTTCTTCTTAGAATTTTCAACTCTAACGTAAAGATGGTAATCCTAATCACCACTTGTGATTAGCAAAACTGAAAGTCTATCTTACTAATCTGGCCATTAAACGAATCAATTCCTAGTTGGGCATTCTATAAATCAACCAATTCAATCGTAAAAAGCAATTCAGAAGACACTCAATATTCATCAATAAAACAAACTTTATTTGAAAATCTCATACATAATAGATGATAACGCAGTTTCCCTCAACCAAGAAAAATGATTTAACTACTCATAACAAAAGGGAAAATCAACAAAGAAATAACAAAACACAAAGTCTCCATCCCTGGTCTTTTCCTAAAAAATCCGAAAAATCCTAGAGAAACTACTGCAAAAATGTAAGACTCCTAATGAAAAATATGCAGAAAAATATAAAACTATCCTAAAATCAAAGCTATCATGAACAATGAAATTCTCTTTCTTTTATGCTTTTCGATCCCTCCTCTCTCCCTCTTTCGTGATCTTCAACAAATAATCTATCCCCCAGATTCAGGTGGTCGATCCCTATCAATAAGGATGAAATTTGATTCTCAAATCATAAAAATCTTGAGTGAATCAGATCTGCATTTAAAAACAGATTCTCCATATTGTTTTCTGTCTTTGTACGTGTCCACGCTTAGTTACTAATTTTTCTACCAATATGCCAATCTGGGGAGGTTTGATAGTACGCAGCTTACCCTTAGATAATAGAGAGGATGTTTTTAATAGACCCATAGGCAGATGTGACCAATGTTTTAAAAACCATACTGAACATCAAACCAGTCGAAGGAAAGGTTTAAGGTTTAGAGGTTCAACTAGTAATGAACCGCTATAAAACTAGTATATATTAAATAAGAAGTAAAACTTATAAGAAGAAGTAAAAATAAAATATTTTATTGAAATCAAAATACACCAATGTCTATTATCACATAATAAATAAATATGAGTCTAATATAAATATTAAAATAACAATAAAAATCAAAATTGTATTTCTGAAGGAGGTTATGTCTCATCATCGTCAAAAGCTCCGGATTCTTTAACGTTATTTAAAGATTCGTAAACTATGTTTTCATCTAAAGTATTTGTATCAACTTCTTCTACTGCATTAAAATAAATTACAAATTAGTAATGTATGAAATTATAATCTTGTAATACACTATAATTTTAACTTAAATATGATACACTATAATTTTAACTTAAATATGATCAAAATAGGATATAAACTGACCATCAATAGATGTTCTTAATTCATTCGTTAATTATAATCTTGTAATACACTATAATTTTAACTTAAATATGATCAAAATAGGATATAAACTGATCATCAATAGATGTTCTTAATTCATTCGTTCTGACAAGTGCATTTTCTTCATAAATCGTCTTGACAAGGTTTTACTCCATTTAAATTTTTGCGCTTAAATTTGAACAGTTTGCAATTGTTAGAATTCATTTAAATACCTTAAAATATTATAAATTAACTTGTAATTTTATGAAATATTAGTTAAATTTGCACCTTTTGCCTATAAAAGAAATATTGCCCAAGATCTAGAGTTTGACATTAATACATGTATAATTAAGCAAGTATGTATATTTCTTTCATATTTATTTATGAGCAATGAATATTTTGTGAAACTATGATTCAGATAATAATTTGGAGTTTAATATGTTTATGTTTGTAAGTTTCATCAATGTACTTCAAAATGAGTATTGGTGGGGGTATTGCGAGTAACCGGAAGTAAGAGAGATAATGATTTTCAACTCAAATAAAATAGGGGATGTTGAAAGAAGTATGTGACTGGAACATTTCGTAGTTGGCAATACGATTTATATAATGTTTCTAGCAAAATTGCGATATTAATGTAAGAAAATTATATTATGCTTATAGGCACTTATATTGTAACAAGTGATAGCGTCATTTGGTTTTCAGTGTGATTATAATATAGTTCTCTTCTTCCTCCCTTATTTGGGAAGACAAAGCATCCAAAAAGAAATAAATATTATAAACCAATAATTTTGATGAATTTGGCTTATTAATTAACTGAATATGTTCTTTGCAACAATTCCATAAATGTGAAAGTTTTAATAAAAGAAAAGAAGGGGATTTTGCAAGGTTTAAAAAGTCAAACCGGATTGGATCAAACCTGATTTTTACGTAGAGAGGTTATTACGTAAAACTGAATCGGACCACTGACCGGTTCAAACTTTTTTCGGTCGGACCAAATGGTTCGGTCCAGTTTTTAAAACCTTAGTCCTTGATGGTTATCTTTGCTTCCCTTGCATCTTTTTAATTCAATTTCATCTCTTATGTGTTGAAAATCATCTGAGAATAATTAAGAAATAAATCCATCAATTTTGAATAATAATTTCAATATATTAAAGAGATTTAAATACAAAATAAGCACAAAATGACAACTTAACAGAGATATACCTGGGAGTATGTCATTGAATATGCATGTTACATGATACATTTATAAAATTGCTTATTCATTTACATGAATAATATGATAATATCAAAATTGTGTTTGATTGTATATAGAAGAGCAAGTAGAGCGACCATTTCCAGATATTGTTAGAACTTCAACGCATTAAATGAAAGGGAGCGACTGTAAGTAATCTAGGATGGTCACACCTTAATTTGTTCTGCTTAGTACTGAATTGAATTTGATTTATGCTGATTGTATTATGAACTCCGAACAATGATTGTCTGAGGCGTTTGATACATGTAAACATCATTGGAAGTGCTACTTGCTTGTGTATATGATTGACTAATTATTTTGCACATGAAATGGACTTGTTTTGTTTTGAAATTGTTGAGTCCTAGTTGTGGGTAAATAGGCATACCTAGAAGGGTCTACAAATGCTCCTATGACATTGCGATGTCTTCTATTACTGCACTTCGGTGTCATTTATTATTGACACTACTGTGTCTCCTATTACTGACACTTCGGTGTCATTTGTTCTTGACACTACAGTGTCTCCTGTTATTGAGACATTAGTGGTACTGATATCTCCTACAACCAAATTAAAAAAGAAACCAACTTCTATTAATACAAATTAATGTAATAGTGAAAAGTGGGTATCGTTCCCACGAGAAATTTTTAACGATAAAGAATTTACGAGTTTAAAAACAAAATAAAGTAACAAAGAGGGGGTTTTCAATTCACGAAATTTAGAAAAAAGATGACAAAAATGAGAAATTAACGAAAGTAATTGGATTTGAAAATTTAATAGAAAAACCTTAGTTTCGGGTCATCGATGTTATCATACTAAAATGGATCCTTGATATAAAATTCAGTTCATCAATAAACATTCATTGGGGGATGTTTTCTCTTAAGTGTAAATGATTAGAAACATGTATTCTAAGCATTCTTATTAATCAACAACTTAGATACGATCATAAATTCAATTGAATAATAGCGTTAAGAACTAAGAAACCAATAAACAAGATAACACATGTATGAAATGCATTTAATCAAGATTAATATCTTCCTAGAATTTCCCACTCTAACGTAAAGAAGGTAATCCTAATTGCTATTTGTGATTAACAAAACTGAACGTCATATTTTATTAATCTAGCTATTAAACAAATCAACTCCTAGTTGCGCACCTAGAAATCAATCAATTCAATTAGAAAAAGTAATTTGGAAGACACTCAATGTTCATTAACAAAATAAACTTTATTGGAACATCTCACACATAATAGATGATAACATAGTTTCTCTCAACCAAGAAAAGAAATTTAACTACTCATAATGGAATTAAAAATACATAAAGAAATAAGAAAACATAAAGTCTCAGTCCCTAGTCTTTCTCTAAAGAATCCGAAAATTCCTAAAGAAGTAATGCAGAAATTGAAAACCAATAATGGCTGTCGAGAAAAACAGAAGAAGAAAAATGCAGAAAACTTAAACTACTCCTAAGATGGTCTGCATGAACAGTAACCCGAAATCCCCCTTTTATGCATTTTTTGATTTCTTCTCTTCTCTTTTTTGTGATCTTCAGCAGATAATCCTTATCCCTACTTAAAGATATTAATATCCATTGATAAGATAGCAATCTGATCTTTCAAAGATTATGAAAATCTCATATTTGAATTTGAAAACAAATCTATAGATTATTTTTGTCCTTACACGTACCCACGCTTAGTCACTGAATTTGCTGTCAATCTGGAATTTTCATATTTTCTTTGTTTCTTTTGCATCGTTTTGATTCAATTCCATCTCTAAAGTGTTGAAAACCACCTTAGAACAATTAATAGACAATTTCATTAATTTTGGATAACATTTTTCACACATTAAAGAGAATTAAATAAAACATAAGTACAAAATGAAAACTTAACAAATTCGCCCTTGAGTAAACATGCCAAACCATTACACTCCATCAACTCATCCTTTATAAGATTAAGTGCACACAATCCATTAACTTGGGCTAACAAGACTTAAGTTGCAACATTCATCATAATCACTTTTCACCAATAGAAATAAACAAAGTTAGAGTAAGACATTCTTGTTCAAAGGAAAATATGAGACCTAAGCGAATTCTTCTTACAGATTTCTCTCTTACACTCAAGTGTTTAAGGTCAAAGTGTTTCTCTCAAATCTCCCTCTAGCAGATTGCACTAATATAGGCTTGCAAATTTACCAGTTATCATTCATTCGAATTACAAGAGCTTATAGATCATAAGTACTTTATTATGGGTTGTAATGAGGCTAGGTTCAAAGGTAAGGTAAAAATGACAAAGGTTAATCACAAGCATTCACAAAGTACTAAGTAAAAGAGACACTCAATTTAAAATTTTGAGATAAATACATGAATACAAATGATTACAACTACTCATTACTAACTAATGCTACTATGTTTTATTCTTTTTCTTTATTCTTTTCTCTTCTTTTCCCTTCTTTTTCCCTTCTTTTCTTTTCTTTTCTTTTTTTTTAACTTGGTTAATGCTAAGAACAAGGAAGAACAATAAAAGCAAGAGAAATTACTAGCAACATAATTTAATAATCACATGAGTAGAAGTACCCATAAAAGTATCTCAAAATATGATACAGAACAAAAAGTCTCAAATTACTCAATACTTCATTCAACTTGTGATAGGGGAAGGCTAATGGAGTTTTTGAGTTTCAATGTAAGGTGATTTTTTGAAAAACAAGGTTAAAAGCTCAAAAGTGTTAACAAAGGAAAAATTGATTCGGTGGGTCATTTTTAAGCTAAAGGGTGTAAAAACAAAGAAAACCTTAATCATTTCCATAAACCATGTAATTAAACAATTTCAATCCAGTTCAGTGTAAGTTCTGAAGGGAAACATGATTACAGGAGCATCACACAATTCAAAGAAATAGAATGACATAAAGATGATGTCATGAAGGTTCAAATTCACTCACCGGTTTAATTCAAGAATTCACCTTAATTCCACAGCTACCTCATCACTCAAATGTCAAAATTTTGACTAAGTTTACAAGATTAGTTATTGCAATCAATCCACATGTTTCACTTAAAACTCACATAGCCCAATATAATTTCATGTAAACAACCAATCTCATCCAAAATAATATGATAAAGCTTCATGGCTTAACATGCATAACCACATGCAAAAATCAACAAAAATCACACCAAAAAACTGAAAAAGAGTCACACACAAATTCAATTCCTTCCCCTACACCTAGACCAACATTATCCTCAATGTTAGGACAGAAAATTAAAGAAGCATAAATCTAAAGAAAAGGAAAAAGAAAGCTTCTCTATTTGGAAAGTGTCGAAGTCATGGTGTTGACGGATGTGGAGGTTAGAAGCCTTTATACTTCCAATAAGCCATCAAATTTTTCTCCAAACGGTGCATCCTGTGTTCGAGCTGGTTGAGACGGTCCTCCAAATTGGTCTAGGAGTGTTGGCGATTATTTGTTTCAGCTGCAGAAACCCAACTTTGTGCTACTGGTCTTGTAGTGGAACGAATAGTTAGGCCCAGAATTGTGAAAGTGATTCGGCCATGACTAAGATCCACAATCCCCATCCTGTGCAAACAGTCTAAATCCAAGGGTTCTATGCCAAATGCTATATTCATGTCAGTATCATCAAGATCTAACACTTCCAAATTAATTTCCAATTGTGTGATATAAGAACCAAGAATTAAAGATTTAGATTCCTTGTTTGACACCGATTAAATTTGTGTTAAAAAATAAAAACTTAAATTCATAGGAATGTGCCTCTCCATACACCATAGGAAATAAAACTCCACGTTAGACAAAGTTCCCGCAGAATCTCGACATCCCGAAAAATTGTATGCTAAGAGTCTATGAATGATTTTTAAAACAGGATTTCTGAAAAAATTAACTCTTAAAAATGCTAGCATTGTATGAATTAGTATCAACAGACCATTAACTCCATAATTCTAATGCATTAAAGTCTTCATGATAGTCACATCTAACAGTAATAACTATTCCAGTTTCAATTTTAGCATTCGAAACAAATCCCATAGTAACATTGAATTCAACAATAGATAACGTAAATTCTTTCCCCATTAATCGAAATTCAACAATCCCTTTTGTGAACACGTCAAACTCTTCATTACAATTAAAGTGGAATGTGCTATGGAATTCTCGAGTTAATTCAACATATGCAGGGCAATTAATTCTAACAAACACACTCCAACCAATTGGACCTATCATTTGTGTGAATGAATCATAAACTTGCAGTGCTTTAAGAGTGTCGGAAAGTATACACTTACAGCGATAAATTTTTCTTTCACTGAGTTGTTGAAATCATGTTGTATCTTCTAGAAGTTGGAATGAGGTGAAACCACCACTTCGGTTGCTCCATTTGCTGTAGGTTTCAACTTCTTTTTCTCTCCTTGTTCGTTATCGTGTTGATGGCCTTGGGGTAACAGCTAAACTTGGTAAGACGATTTGCATGGGTACTGCAGCAGTGGTTCCTTTCGTTGATGAACTAGGTTGTAGTGGAGAGGAGAGATCAACAAAAGACATGATTGGAGTTGCTAATCGTCGAGAGTCACCCTTCTTCCTTGGCATGGTTTGAACTCCTTGAAAACGCAGATCTGCAAGTTGCACAAAGAAGAACACAACACTAGTAAAATCACAAGTTAGGGTTGGGTGGGTTTTCGATGAACGTCAACTTAAAAGATGGGTGTTATGTGTGTACAATATAGGTAGGGATTTGTGAAATATGTAGTGAATAATAGAGTTGAGAGAAACCAAATGAAAGAAGAAGAGGGAAAAGATAGGGGGACGGCAGGAAAGAAGAAAATTTTCGTTTTTTCATTTTTTTTAAATTCTTATTAAAAGATAAATTTTAAAATTTCATAATCCTAAATTAAGTTCCTAACTAAAACGAAATAAACCTAATAAAATGAAAATAAAAAGAATAAACAAACCTGAAAAATTTACGAGCTTTTCCAAATGAGCATCTTTAAGGTCTTTAGTTGGATATGTTTCTTTACTTACCTGATTAGAAATAGGTTGGAGATACCAACTCTATTTTGTTCACTCGCTCAACCGAAAAGTTCTCATAATATGGCTTCAGGCCATGTCTGTTAACTTTAAATACCTTAGAGGTATCTAAAATTTAAATTTCTACTGCACCATGAGAAAAAACGGTAGTAATAATAAATGGTCCAAGCCAACAAGATCGTAATTTTTTTGGAAATAACTTAAGCTTCGAATGATAAAGAAGAACTTTTTGTCCAATTGAAAATTGTTTCATAGAAATCATTTTATCATGAAAAGCTTTAGTTTTTTCCTTATAAATTTTCGCATTTTCATACGTCTCATTATGAGTCTCCTCTAATTCTTGCAATTGCAGTTGCCTATTGTTACTAACCTCCACCTGATCCATGTTCAACTGCTTCACAGCCCAATAAGCTCTATGCTCTATTTCCACAGATAAATGATAAGGCTTACCGAAAACTAACATGTAAGGCGACATGCCTATTGGAGCTTTGTATGCAGTTCGGTACACCCACAAAGCATCGTCTAATCGTAAGCTCCAATCCTTTCTATTCGGATTCACCACTTTTTTCATTATGGATTTGATCTCCCTATTGGACACTTCAGCTTGTCCACTTGTTTACGAATGATATGCTGTAAAGACTCGATGTGTGATACCACATCTTTTCATCAAAGATTCAAAAATCTTGTTACAGAAATGGGTTCCTCGATCGCTAATGATAGCTCAAGGCATTTCGAAATTGACAAAAATGTTAGATTTAATAAAATCTATAATAGTTTTAGTATCGTCAGATAAAATAGCCTTAGCTTCAACCCATTTCGAAACATAATCCATAGGTAATAAAATGTAGTACTTACCAAAAAAAAAAGGAGAGGGACCCATACAGTCTATTCCCCAAATATAAAAAATCTCACATACCAAAATGTTCGTGAGTGGCATTTGATTTTTCGATCCCAAGTTACTTGTTCTTTGACAACGATCACAAGACTTGCAAAACATGTAAGAGTCATAAAATAACTTAGGCCAAAATAGTCCACATTCTAAATTTTTTTGAGCAGTTCTTTTGAGACCAAAATGTCCCCCATGCACAGATGAATGACAAAAATGTAAAATGGAAGGAATTTCATCATCTGTGACACATCTCCTAACAATTTGATCAGAACAAAATTTTAAGAGGTGAGGCTCATCCCAAATGTAGTATTTAGCCTCTCGCTTAATTTTCTCTTTCAGCTCTAGATAAATCAGTAAGTAAAGACTTAGTCACTAAAAAGTTTACTATGTTCGCATACCATAGAATTACCTGTTAAATTGCGAAGAGACTCTTATCTGGAAATTTGTCATGAAGAACATCAGATTCGGTATTCGGAGTGATCCTACTTAGGTGATTGGCCACCAAGTTTTCAGCTCCTTACTTGCTCCGGATTTCCAAATCGAATTCTTGAAGCAATAAAATCTATCGAATCAACCTTAGCTTGGCTTCTTTCTTATTCACCAAATATTTCAGAGCTACATGGTCTGAATAGATTATCACCTTTGTTCCCAAAAGGTATGACTGAAACTTCTCCAATCCAAAGACTACTGCTAAAAATTTCTTCTCTGTCATGGAATAATTTTTTTTGGCACCATTAAGTGTCATAGAAGCATAATAAATAACATGAGGTACCTTATCCACTTTTTGGCCCAGCATGATGCCAACTGCATAATCTGAAGCATCGCACATCAGCTCGAAGGGCCTGTCCCATTTTGGTGGCTGAATAATCGGTGTTGTAGTGGTCGTTCCTTGAATTCATCAAACACACTTTTGCATGGCTCGTCGAAATCAAACTTCATGTCCTTTTGGAGTAGTTTACACATGGGTTTCATAATTTTTAAGAATTCTTTGATGAATCACCAATAAAATCCTACGTGACCAAGAAAAGAACAAACTTCCCGCACAGTTTCGGGGTAAGATAAAGATGGAACAATATCTATCTTTGCCTTATCAACTTCAATTCCCTTCGAAGAAACAGTATGGCCCAAAATAATGCCTTGTTCAATCATAAAATGACACTTTTCATAATTTAAAACCAAATTAGTTTCAATGCAACATTTAAGCACTTTTTCAAGGTTGACAATGCATGTTTCAACTCCATAGACCGTGAAATCATCCATAAAAATTTCCATATAATTTTCCACAAGATTAGAGAAGATACTTACCATACACCTTTGAAATATCGTGGGTGCGTTACATAATCCAAATGGCATTCTTTGGTAAGCAAAAGGTGCTGAATAGACATATGAAAGTTGTTTTTTCTTGATCCCTGGGTGCTATCAAAATATCCTGAATATCCATCTAAACAATAATAGTGAGATTTACTTGCAAGTATTTCAAGCATCTGATTAATAAATGGAAGCAAAAATGATCTTTTTTAGTAACCGAATTAAGCTTCCTATAATCTATGCAGACTCTCCAACTATTTTGAACATGAGTTGGTATTAACTCACCATTGCTATTCTCAACCATAGTTATACCAGTTTTCTTCAAAACTACCTGGATCGGACTTACCCAATTGCTATCCGAAATTAGATAAATAATGCCAGCATCAAGAAGCTTCAAAATTTCTTTCTTCACCACTTCCATCATGGGTGGATTTAGACGACATTGGGGGTTGTCTCATTTCTTTCGCTTCATCTTCCATCAAAATTCGATGTATGTAAATAGTGGGACTAATACCCTTCAAATCAACCACTGTCCAACTGAAAGCTTCCTTATTCTCCTTCAACATGTTAATCAGCTGGCTTTCCTGCAAGACCGTAAGTTGATTAGAGATAATAAGAGGCAATGTATCTTGCTTACCTAAAAAGATGTACTTCAAATGACTAGGTAAGCTCTTCAACTCCGACTTTGGAGGTTGGACTAATGACGGCAACAACTTGTTAGCACTTCTGGACATTTCCACATATGGTAGCTGCTAGAGCAATGTTTCGGTATTCTCCATTAACGTCTCCACTTGATTGCTGGATAATACCGATTCATTACTTCCTTGCCATGTTGATGTATTTTCCAATTCCAAGATTATTCCAAACTCATCTTTGTCTTCCAAAATCAAATTTTCTTACACCCATGTATCAATAAAATCACCAAAACAATTGGTTATTCATCATCTGAAATTTTTGTAATATTGTATATATTGGACTTAATTAAGTCACCATCAAATTCCATATTTAAAGATCCATCATGAGCATCTATTTTTGTTCTAGCGGTTTTCAAGAACGACCTTCTGAATAAAATTGGGGTTGAAGAAGATTTATCGTCGGTGCCCATCTGTAAATATAAAAATCAGCCTGAAAAAGCATATTCCCTACTTGAACCAAAATGTCTTCTAACACATCATTTGGGTAAGCAATTGAGCGATCCTCTAATTGAACCACCACATTAGTTTCTTTAAGAGGTCCAACATTTAAAGATTTATAAACGTCATATGGCATGACATTTATGGACGCATATAAATCTAATATAGCTCTTTCAATTCGCAAATCACCAATTTGACATGGGATAATGAACATACCTGGGTCTTGACACTTGGGTGGAAGCTTTTTCTTTTGCAAAATCGCTAAAACATTCTCCCCCAATTGCACTTTCTCATCAAATTTTATTTTCCTCTTTGAAGTGCTAAGTTCCTTAAGAAATTTCACATACTGTGGAATCTGTTTAATCGTGTCAAGGAGAGAATATTTACCTGAACTTTTTGGAAAGTCTCCCAAATTTCCTTCTCTTGCTCTTCCTTCTTTGCTTTGGCAAATCAACTCAAAAAAGGATACGACATCACCATTTTTCTATAAAAGTGTTTGCGTTTTTTCTGATTGCCCATGTGTCTTTTGCATCACTTCTTCTTCTACCTCTCTTCTGGAAAATTTTGATAGTAGTTACTGCAATTCCTTACCACTCCGTAATGTGATAACCTTCGCATTTTGTTTGGGATTAATCTCCGATTACGCTGGAAAATTTCCAGAATTATATGTCTCCAATAGATTTATGGCTGTTGCCATTTGGCTCATTTGCTTTTCAATATTTCGGATACTTGCTTCAATATTCCCCTGAAACGTTAAAGTATTAGTGGCGAAAGATTGAACTAAATCTCCTAAAGATGGCTTACCGCCAGAATTGGTTGTGATGTTCTGATGTTATTGAGGCATATATTATTGTCTATACTATTGGAAATTCATGGTTGCTTGCTGCCCTTGAGGATTCCCATATTGTAAATTCGGATGTTCGCGCCAACCCGAATTGTAGGTATTGAAAAATAGGTCATATTTCCTTTGATTCGGTCCAGCAAAACCTCCCACAACATTAACTTGTTTCACATTTTCCTCCTACAAAACCAGACATGCATTAGTGGAATGTCCTAACATTGAACATATTCTGCATACCTTTGCTTCTTCTTTCTTCGTAACCGTAATTTGTCGCACCAAAGAAGTAAGGTCATCCAATCTTTTCTCCAAAGTGGCCACATGCACTTCATTCACGATTTTTGTTCTATGGCCCATACATATACCGAATTGTTGGATATTAGAAGCCATGTTCGCGATCAAATCCCTTGTGACTATCAGTGATTTTTCAACTAAGACGACACTGCTTGCAATGTCGATCATACTCCTATCTGTGAGCAAAAGATCTTCGTAGAAATATTGAATCAATAGCTGGTCGGTTATTTGATGGTGGGGATAGCTAGCGCAAAGTTTCTTGAATCTTTCCTAATATTTGTAAAGCGTCTCTTCCGTATGTTGTCGAGTTCTGCAAACTTCTTTCTGGATGTTAGCTGCTCTTGAT
>JANSVA010019829.1:0-15079 GCA_025504915.1 Erythroxylum reticulatum | reverse complement strand
GCACAGACATAAAAGTGGGGAAAACACCTTAAACTACAGGAATAAAACTAATCCTTCACCTCCCTAGCAACGTCGCCAAAAACTTGTTGATGTAGGCAAGCTTTACTATTTATAGCCCTTAAATACTGTATGTGCATGAGTCATGAAATGTATTATGTGAAGGGTCAATCCTATAAGGAAGTGTGAACTAATCTAATCCTACATTATCTAAGGCTAAGAAAATTAATAAAATGAAAATAAAATTCCACATAAAAGTAAATAAGGAAAGCGATTATCAAGAAATTAATTTGCAAGTTTAACACAAAAAGAAATTGAAATCGAGCAACACAAAAGTCATAATGGAAATTAACCAAGAAAAGTTACCAAATTATAAGAGAGGGGATTCTTCCTATCATTAATGCTAACCTAGAGATTTATGTATTAATGGGGTGTATGTTCTAGACTATCGAAGGGGATTACTCTCTCTCAAGTTATAATCATACGCCCTAATTAATAATCCCTAATTGGTTTAAATACCGAACGGGTTATCTCTCAATTACCAAAAGTCCTAAACCTAATTAGTTTTTAAGCTTAGAAATAAACAATCAGGTCTCACATAAGATCTCTCTCAATAAAATAACTGACTAGATTGATTGTGCAGTCTATTGGATCTCCTAACTCTCATTAACCCGACCCAATCTTTTTGCATTCGACTCACCCTCTTAGTTTGTTACTGAAGTATGAAGATACAACAATCAATCACAACACTCAATCAAATAACACAAAAATAACTAGATTAATATTAACTCAAGATAACATCCCGAAAGAAAGTTAGAACATGTTAATCAAACCCAAATCTATAAACATATTTGCATTCATCTTAACATTCAAGAAAATGAAAATAAAGATGAAAGAAATACACATGGAATGGCGATCGGGACACCTTAGGAAGTAGCAGCCGTGAAGACCCGCTTCTTTCTCCTCTCTTCCTCTTTCTCTCTTTTTCTTCTCTCCTCTTGGAGTGTTTCCCAAAAATGACATATTGGAGGCCCCTTTTTTTGTCTTTTCTTTTCCTTCTTATAGAATTTTCTAATTAAGGTAAATCTAGGGTCTATCTCGTGCTCCAAAGGTTCGAAATGTCTATTAAAAATGAAGTTCGGAAAGTCAGAGCTTACTGTCTATCGCACTTTCCCCTTCTACCATGATCGTGGCTCCTTGTATCTTCTTTTGTCACTATTGTGGCTTTCGGCTCTAGGTCTTCTCTGAATCTCCTCTATTCTTGTATATTTCTCCTAAAACATTAGCAAACACGTCATGCCACCTTAAAAATATAAAATTGAAGATCAAATGCCTGGCCTAACCCACAAAACACTCAAGACACAAATATCTATCTAATTAACACAATTCTAACCTAAACAAGAACTAATCGATTAAATTTAACCACTAAACACATCCTAAACTATCTACAAAATATTATGCAATCTACGACTATCAATTGTTAAGAATTCATATGGTCAACTTCAAACAATCTCCAACTACTAAAATATGACATCCAATTATTGGCAAGTTGTTTATACTTCTCAAAGGGTTTATAAATCCTAGGACAAATGGATCCACTACGTTTCTCCATCCCCTCCTTTTTCATATTAAATATCTTCATTATTGCTCTTCTAATCATCTTAAGTAGTATGATAATTGGCTTGTCCCTAGCCTCTTTGATGTAAGCATTAAAGCTTTTATAATGATTTTTCAATAATTTATCATATTAAGCTCAATATTATAAGTGTGCCTACACCACCAACTGATTGGTATCTTATCTAACTAGTCATAAATAAATTTTTAAATTCATTCTAATTGCTTAATATATATGTTCAAGGTAAAAATTCAAAATAATGTACACTTAAATAATCATATACATTCAAGTTCGAGTGAATTTAAATAAGAAAATCATATACCTTTCAAATTCAATGAAGGTATATGCTCTAACCATATTCTAGACTATATTCTTTATAACTTTTTTGTCTTAAATTTAGCTTGAATTTTAGCATAGATATGCCTAACAAAATATCTATGTTTGAGACCAACGATATCATTTTTGAATATATATTCCAAATCGTGTTAAAGAGAAACCATATGGAATCTTAATGTACTTGGTGAATGTTTATAACTATAAACTAATGTTTATAACGTGAAAAGAAAACCCAATAACACAATCTTACCTTTTGTCAAGCAAAATTAAAAACCCAATTATGATCCTTGTGTTGTTTGATGTCTTTTTGTAAACATTCAAGAAACCATTTTCCATGAGACTTGATTCTCAATTCTAAAAAATCCCATATGATTGGGAAAATGTTGATATTTGCATTAATTTTAATAGTCAATAACGATTTTTCTCTATGCTTACCATTGACTGACAACCATCAACATAACTTACAAGTCTAAAACTAGCCAAGAAACCCTTTCTACAAGTGTCTAAGGATATGTACATAGAATCAAAAGTACCTTTTAGATACTTGATTATAGAAGTACTACTAAGGTTGTACTTCAATGTAATTAATCCAGAGCTCCTTAATTTTGCAAATTACTTTTCCTATTTACCCACCAACATCTTTAATGCAATGTTCTTCATACTATATGCCTTATTATTTATAATCTCAACATTGAATTCATTAAAAATTTTAACCTTAAGCCCTATAATATCTTACATAGTAAGATTTTTGAAATATATGAGGTATTTTTTTTCAATTCAAAGTTCTTTATACTTTATGTTTTGATATTCTCAACCACACTCATAGTTTGACTGAAATGTCTTAATTCAAAATACATTGCTATGTTGTATTTAAGAAGCATATATTCTTCACCCAGTAACCTTTTTACAAATAACAATTACTCTACATTTCTCATTCTTGACATACATATAATTAAACCATTTTCAACAACATATTAGACTAAAGATTGTCTAAATGCATTTATTGAATCAAATAACATTAAAAAAAACTTTAAACCAATTGGCCCCAATATATCATTATCAACTTGAAATTTTAGGAACTTAAGCCTTATTCTCCCTTCTTTATATATACTATTATCCACACTCCTAAGATCATCTGCATCTTTATAAACTAAATCTATATGCATATCTGGTAGACATCTTATATACCACAATAAAGAATCTTTTTCATAACCTTTTCATCAGAATCAAATGAAACAGAATTATCAAATTCACTAACTTCTCCTTTATTACCCTCATATGTTGGATCATCAAATTCACTAGTATCTGAATCATTTGTCTTAGGCTATTTACCCTCCCTAAAAGTAGGTTGATCACTCTTTATAACCTCACAATCAACTTATTCATCCTCTTATAAACATCCTTTGTTATACCTCGATAAGGGATACAAAATGATATCCAAAAATACCTCCATAATCTCATTGCCTTTTTTTCAATTAAAATAATCATATCGATGATGTAAACCTCACTTGTCAAGTTTCTAATACCATCCTCAAAAGACTCTTTGAGGAAATTTATAACTAAAAACTCCATTCTTTATGTAGCCTAAGGCCCTTACTATACTATAAATTATAACATCATCAAATGATCCAACTCTACTCTAAAATTATACATTTATCCTCCTTTCTAGTATATGGTATGAGTAAATTTAAAGTTCCCTCCATACTAAAACTAAAACTTAATTATAGGGTCTGTCATATTAAAAAACACAATCAAATAGATAAAAATAAATTATGACATATTTAATTAAATCTCCAACCAATCTTAAACAAATATGATTTCAAATTAATTTTTAATCATAATATGTAAGAAATAATATTAAGGTAATTGATGTATGCTTCATTGTTTATATATTCACTTTTTAACCCCTAGTGATTATTGTTGTGAAATGCTTAAGATACTCATTTTAGTTCATATTTGATTTTAGGAACAATTTAGAAAAGTAAAAGCTAAAATGAGTTAAGAGCAAAATCCTTAAGCTAACATTTGATGTTCGAACTTAATTACCCTTATGGAACAAAATGTAGATAGATTAGGGTGAGGATTGGACAAGAAATACAAGAAGAACAACATTTTAGTAAGAATGGATGATACACAACCATGTATACATTCAGATGAACACATTTGGACTTACACAATGAGACACACGATCGTGTATCCAACCGTGTATCTTCGTAAGTTTCATATTTAATAGACTTAGGTTGATACAGGGCCGTGTATCAAACCATATATATGCCCAGAAACCTAATTTTTCATATAAATAGAACATTTTGATGGCAAATAAAATATAGATCAATTTTGAGAGAAAATGAGGGACATAGCATGCACTCCTTAAAGATCCATTGAAGGCTAGGCTTCTGCATTCTGGTTCCAAGGTGAAATCAAAGATGAAGACACATTTTGGGCATCTCTCTATTGTGTATTATATTCTTTCTTTCTTAGAGATTGTTTATGGTATCCGATGTTTATTGAATTGGTTATTGTGTACGAATGATCTTAATGATCTATTAGATTGTTTGTATGAAAACCCATTTCTAGAATTTTGAATACAATATGTAATCTTTATTTTTCTGATTCATTTGTGGCAACTAATGGCGTCAAATCATTAGGGATAATGTAACCTTGGTTAAATGACCCAAGCTTATATGGTTGTTACATTGATTAATCTATTTTTCTAACTTGCAATACTACTTTCCTATTAAATCTAGAGAGCTTATTTTAGGTTGTTAGATAAGTAGGTTTATTTAAAAAGATTGTTTTAAGTAAACATAACTTAAGGGAAAACCAGGGTTAATAGAGCTTGTTGTTAACCTATGTTTAAGAGCTACTAAGAGAAGTGTGAGAATAATAAGACATTGAAGTATGCTTATTGTGTGTAGGTCGAAATTAAACTGAGGACCGGACTCCAAATCCATTAATCACTTTTTAATTGTTTTCTTTAATTTGCTTTCATTAGTTTAATTTCACTTTATTTTCTTATTTGAAATCAAACAGAATGACCCCATAACTTAAACAACCATTCTTTTCATTTCGAAAGCTTGACATACACTCTTTGTGGGATTGATCTAGACTTATCACTAACTGTAATTTTAAGTTTAGTTATTTTGTGCAGTGTTACAATAGGCTACCAATTTTGGCACTGGTATCGAGGAGTGTGGTGCTTTAGTTTTGTTCTTGATTTTAATTGGTGTTTTATGTATATGCTTTGGATTTGTTCTTGATTTTAATTGGTGTTTTATGTTTATTGTTTCATAACTAGTTTTTACATTTATTTATTGATCTTTTCACGTTTGTTTGTGTTTGTTTTTAAAAATAAAAATAAAAAAGACACTGTAAAGGGAGTATGTCATTGCAAAAATATGTAATAGCCCATATTCCTAATCTTATAACCTAGGTTGGAGTGATCAACTAAACTTAGGTTAAGGAGGGGATAGCCAGCAAGACTACTTCCTAGATAAGTTGTAGGATGCACAACAATTTCCATATAGACCATAAGCCTCTTATTATAATTTAGGTACATCTTTAGAGGATTCAGTTAATGTTATTGCTACTAATAATCTACATTTTCAGTAAGATACAATTTTTGCACAAATATGAGGTGTAGTGTCCAAATTTTAGAGAGCCAATAAAACTTAGGTACATCCCTAGAAGAATTAGTTAATGATGTTGCTGCTAATACTCTGCAATTTCATTAAGATGTAAAACGGTTCCAATAAGATGTAATGTCTCGATTCCCGACCTTGATAAGCTAGATGGGTTAGATGGCAAGAACTATCAACCACCTGGAATCATAAATTAAAGAGAAGCAGCCATCTTCATTCGAGGTGTATCAAAGGAGTGTTAATGCAAAAACCTTATGGCACGAAAAGGAGCTTTAGAATCTTGAGAGGACCACTTAAGGGATTGCTTCTGAAGAAGAATTTACGAAGGAGAAAAGGATATATCATTAAGCTCAAAGGTGATTATTGAGTCCCTAATTGTTGTTAGGGCTTACCCTTCACCTTTACCTAACAGATTGGAGAAATTAAACAAGGCGAAAAAGGGTGAAGAGATATTTGAGATTTTTTAAAAGTGTAGAGACTCAATAGAGAATAAAAGTATAAGGATAGGGAATGCATTGAATATGAATGATCATCAACTTGAGCCCTATCTTAAAGAATCTCAAGTGGAAAAAGCATAAGTTAGGACACTTAAAGATAATAACTTTGTCACATGATAAGAAAAATAAGGAGTTGAGCAAGTTGAAGTACTACTTGCGTGCGAATATGATTGACTACTTGCTTTGCATATAAAATATCTGAAATGACTTTGTTTTATTTTAAAACTACTAAGTCCTAATTGTGGGTAAATAGGCATGTCTAGAAGGGGTCTGCAGTTGCTTCTGTGACACTTTGGTGTCTTCTGTTATTGACACTTCAGTGTCTTCTATTATTGGGACATAAGTCTCTTCTATGATATGATACCAATTATGGTATTTTCTGTATAAGTCCCGTTACCCACTTCTGTTAACGGATTATCAATCATTTGATTGTGTATTCTAATATATGTTGGATTTTGAAATAATCAAAATGATGTTTTGAACAGAAGGGATTGTGCCTTCTTTGATACTTAGTTCTGTTAACTATGGAGCTGTTCTGAAATTTAAATATCTGCTTGTGCTATAACTTGATTCAGTATGATTAATTATCAAATTATGCATAGTTAGTTATTACTCACTAAGTTATATGCTTAGCACGGTGGATTTGCCCCATGTAGTTTCTGAGTGAATTTTATAAAGACTGGGAAAAAACAACTGCAATGGCTAATGGAGTCTAAGTTTCGTTTTTAAAAAATGTAATTTTTGGTTTCACTTTTGGTTTGTATCTGATATGTAAAAATGTGAATTTTTTTGTAAGTTTGCAATAACGATACTTCAGTTTGGTTTGGAATGTACATTGAGTTTGTGTTAAGTACTATGTAATTTAATGTATGTTTGCCTAAAAATTTTTTTTGGAAGTTTTCGTATGCTTTAATTTGTTTGTACTGTTTTGTATGGCATTCAAATATCCTTTCAGGGGATATGTGGGTGTTACAATTTTTGGTATCAGATTATGATTTAGGCGATTCTGGTTTAACCAGCGCTTAACCACTACTTATACTTAAGTGTAATAGTTGTGTTTTGGCCTAATGCGGTTGTCCCATGTTTTGATTATAGAACTAATGATGGAAAGATCCCACGAAGTCGTTGACGAGGTTACTGAGAGTAATACTCCTGAGCAATCTTGTCCATCCACATCCAAACCCTCTGGGGTTAATCGAGGAGAAGTTGCGGTGCCACCTCCTCCTACAACTTAGGGAGAGGCTTTAGTTAAGCTATCCAAGGATATGATGACATTATTGCACCATATGACCACACCTAAGGCTCCAATTGATCAACTGCGAAAGTATGGAGCTGAGGAATTTACTGGGACGTCTCTGGAAGAATTTGAATGAGCTGAGTTTTGGATTTAGAAGGTGAAGAGGGTATTGGAGGAGATCAGTTGTCCAGCAAATCAGATGGTGCACTGTGCTATCTCTCTCCTTCAGGGGGTAACCTATGAGTGGTGGAAGTTCGTTTTGAGAAATCCACAGTTACCGGTGCCTTTGACTTGGGATTTCTTTATCCAGAAGTTCAACACTAAGTATGCTCTGGAAGCTTACAAAAAGGAGAAGTTGAAGCAATTTCTAAATCTAAGGTAGAGGAATTTGTCAGTTGCTGAGTAGGATCGGGAATTTAGTCGCCTCTCTAAGTATGCCCCAGAACCGGTGCTTACTAAGGAGTTCCGGTATCATCAGTTTGAGGATGGATTGCATGATTCCATTAAAGAGCATTTGGCGGCAGTTACTCTATTGCAGCAAGTAAATTATCATCAGTTGGTGCAGGATGCTAAGAAGATAGAGAGGCAGGAGGTGATTAAGAGGGAAAGGAATCAACGAAGGGGCTTTGCAAGAGGAGGTCAGTCCTCGGGCAATCAAAGTTAGGATAGTGTTTCCTCTACACCAGAGTTTATTCAAAGATATGTGGCTCAGGGAAGGTGACAAAATTATCCCTCAATGACTCTATCTGGTAGGGGTTCTTCTGTGGGTTGGGGTTCTAATCCCCCAAAGTACCCTTATTGTTCTGTGCATCATTGGGGTGTTTGTAGGAGGGCTACAGGAGCATGTTTTTGCTATAGCAGTATTGAGCATCAGCTAGCCAATCACACTCTCAAAAAACCTTAGACATCGCAAGTAAGTAGAGCAGTTTCTCAGGCATCTGCTAGAAACAAAGGATGTGGTAGAGTTTGAGGAGGACCTGGACAGAACAGACCAATTCTAAGTACCCAATTAGAGACTGTAATTTGACCAGCTATGCCTTCTGCTTCAGCTCAAGCTTATACACTGAAAGCTTGTGAGGATCAGGACACACCTGAAGTCATTGCTGGTATTATTTCTCTCTTTAATTCTAAAATGCATGCGTTGATTGATCCTAGATCTTCTCATTCCTATATCTGTGTTGGAGAAATGTCTAATAAGAAGATGTCCATAGACTAGTTAGAGTATGATATTTTTGTAACTAGTCCTCTAGGTAGTAGTGTGTTGGTTAATTAGGTGATTAGGAATTGTCCTATTATGATCCAAGGAAATGAATATGTAGAAGATCTGATTAGATTACCCTTTCATGAATTTAATTTGATTCTGGGTATGGATTGGTTATCTAATCATTAAGCAATAGTTAATTATAATGCTAAGATAGTTATGCTTAGAGGGTGATCAGCCTACAATAATATTGCATGGCATCCATACTAGTTCCTTAACTAATGTGGTATCAGCAATGCAAGCTTGAAAGCTCCTCAAGAAGAGATGTGAAGCATATTTGGCCTTTGTGTTTAATTCTAAGAAGGAGGGTGGCACATTGCTAGATATTCATGTGGTAAATGAATTTCCAGATGTGTTTCCTAAAAAATTACCTGGTCTCCCTCCTGAAAGTTAAAATCATGCCTGACACTACTCCTATATCCAAAACACCATACAGAATGGCTCCTACTGAGTTGAAGGAGTTGAAGATACAGTTACAAGAGCTTCTGGATAGAGGGTTTATTCGACCCAGTATCTCACTGTGGGAGCACCAGTTTTGTTTATTAAGAAAAAGGATGGTAAAAAAAGGATGGTACTTTGCGGATGTACATTGATTACAAATAATTGAATAAAGTTACTGCGAAGAACAAGTATCCATTGCCCAGGATTAAAGACCTATTTGATCAATTGAAAGATGCAGGAGTGTTTTCAAAGATAGATATGTGATCAGGATACTATCAGCTTCGAGTAAAGGATGTAGATGTGCCAAAGACTAAATTTAGGACCCAATATGGACATTATGAATTCCTAGTAATGCCATTTGGGTTAACTAATGCTCTAACGACATTTATGGATCAGACGAATAGAATATTCAAGCCTTATTTGGACCAGTTTGTGGTGGTATTTATAGATGACATCTTGGTTTATTCCAAGAATGAACTTGATCATGCTGAGTATCTCCGGCTTGTGTTACAGACCTTACGAGAAAGACAATTGTATACTAAGTTGAGAAAATGTGATTTCTAGCTTTAAGAAGTATCTTTCTGGGACATGTCATCTCTTCTGAAGGAGTTAGAGTTGATCCTAGTAAGATAGAAGCAATTGTTAACTGGAAGTTACCACGAAATGTGACAGAGGTGAGAAGTTTTTTGGATTTGGTTGGGTATTATCGTCAGTTTGTAAAGGGGTTCTCGGTGATAGCATCCCCTTTAACCAAACTGTTGTGAAAAGAAGTGAAATATGAATGGTTTGATAGATGTCAGACTGGTTTTGATCAATTGAAAAGCATACTTACTAAAGCTCTTGTATTAGTTCAGCCTACTTCTAGTAAGGAGTATTTTATGTTTAGTGATACATCTAAAAATGGTTTGGGTTATGTTCTGATGTAGGATGGAAAGGTAGTTGCTTATGCCTCTAGGAAACTATAGAAACATGAGCAGAATTACCCTACATATGATCTGGAGCTTGTAATAGTAGTGTTTGCCTTGAAAAATTGGCGGCATTATCTATATGGAGAACAGTGTAGAATTTTCACATATCATAAAAATCTGAAGTGTCTACTTACTCAGAAAGAACTCAATCTGAGACAATGGCATTGGTTGGAACTATTTAAAGATTATGATTGTATTATGGACTACCATCCAGGTAAGGCTAACACTGTAGCTGATGCCTTGAGTCGAAAGACCATTTTTGCATTGTCAATGAAGCAGAGTGATTGGTAATGTGTATTTAAAGGAGCTTTGATAGCTCAATTGAAAGTGAAGCCTATTTTGAGACAAGAAATTTATGATGCTCATAAAATTGATGATAAGTTGCAACAACTTACCTTGGCTACTCAGGATGGTAAGCAACCTGATTTTCTGTGAAAGGAGATGGAGAATTGCATTATAAAGATCGATTATATGTTCCAGGTAATGATGAACTGAAGAGAAAATTGTTGTTTGAGCCCCATAATACATTCTCTACCATGCATCCTGGCAGAAATAAGATGTATCAAGATCTGAAGCAGCATTATTGGTGGTCAGGTATAAAACAGAATGTTGTGGATTATGTAGCTAAATGTTTAACATGTCAATAGGTGAAAGCTAAACACTAGGTTCCATCTGGTTTGTTACATCCTATTTCTATACCTTATTGGAAATGGGATAACATTACCATGAATTTTGCCACGTGACTTCCTCGTACTTAAAGGAAACATGATGATGTATGGGTAATTGTGGATAAGTTTACCAAATCTGCTCATTTTTTGCCTATTCATCCTAATTATTCTTTAGATAGGCTTGCAAATTTATATGTGAATGAGATAGTAAGATTGCATGGAGTACCATTGTCTATCATTTCTGATCGTGATCCTCGATTTGCTTCGAGATTTTGGAAAGGTTTACAGAAGACTCTGGGAACTCAAGTGAAGTTCAATACTACTTTATATCCCTAAAAAGATGGACAATCTGAACAGATTATATAGATATTAGAAGACATGCTTCGGGAATGTGCGTTAGAGTTTCCAGGGAGTTGGGATAGTTATTTGACTCTAATGGAGTTTGCCTATAACAATAGTTATCAGACCAGCATTAGTACGGCACCTTATGAAGCGTTGTATAGTAGAAGGTGTAGAACTCCGGTATGCTGGACTGAGTTGAGTGAACACAAGATGATCGGGCCTAATATTGTGAAAGATACTAAAGAAAAGGTTCAGATTATTCAACATAGGTTAAAAGCAACCAATGATAGGCATAAATCCTATGCTGATCTAAAAAGAAGGGATATTGAATATTAAGTAGGCGATAAGGTGTTCTTGAAAGTGTCACCGTGGAAGAATATACTTCGATTTGGTAAGAAGGGTAAGCTTAGTCCGTGATATATTGGTCCTTATGAAATTCTAAAAAGAATTGGACTAGTATCTTATCAACTGACTCTTCCTGAAGTATTGGCCAGGTTACATAATGTATCTCATGTTTCTATATTAAGAAGATATCGGTATTATGTTACACATAAGATTCCTGTATAAGAAATTCTAGTGCAACCAGATTTATCTTATGAAGAAAGGCTAATTTCTATATTAGCTAGAGAAGTTAAACAGCTTAGGAACAAGTCAGCACCTTTGGTAAAAGTACTCTAGCCACACCATGGACTTGAAGAAGCAACATGGGAACCAGAAGAGACCATGAGAGCTCAGTATCCTCAACTATTCTAATCATGTATGACTTTCAAGGAGAAAATTCTTTTAATGGGTAGAGAATTGTAAGGCCTCAAAATATACCCTAGTTGAAATGATACATGTTCATTAAAGTACATGTGAGATAGGAGTTAAAAATTGTTCTATGATTTAAATATAAACGACATATGACTTGAATTTTGGTATTGATGGACTATAGTTAGTAAATTAAATTTAAATGTATATTTGGACTAGGAAAATTATCAAATGATAAGTTAAGTTGGTACATAAAAATTAGTGTGATTAAGCCTATGAATTTTTGACATTTGGTATCATTCAATGAAAGACATTTGGTAGCATAAGAGGAGGACAAGTGACATCATTCATTATATAACTAATGGCATGAATTTTTGGAGACATATGGAAACATAAATGGTGGGAAAATGGGCTTTATGCCTTGGTGTTACACGGCATGTTGAGCTAGTGACACCTAGCTGGTGATAAAGTAAGGTACGGTGGAGAGGTTCATTCTTCATCTTCTTTACTTCTCTCCATCAAAACTTACTTAGTCTATTTAACTTCTGGAATTCCTGCTGGACTTTGGGTTGTTATCACTTGAATGTTTGGTAAGCTACTGAATTTAGAAAAAGTTTCTATTAATTTTTTGTACTATTGTTGTGCTAAGACTGAAAGTTGCACACTAAACTTAGGTATGTGTTGGATGTTTGGAAGCTTGGATTAGTTGGAATCTTAGAGTTTAATGTTGGGCACTGATTCTGGAACCCAACTCCTACTCTAATACCATAACTTTTAGACCTTGATTCTGAAGCCCAACATTCGGAGTCATAAACTGTGTGCTTGTGTTTGATACCATGTAGGGTTATTCCAATTAACCCTCATTAGTTATCCTCATTTCATCTTCATTCTCTGATTCCGTAAGTGTAGGGCCCTATTTTTCAAATCATTCTTATGCTGAAGCAATTATTCTATATTCAATTTCCATCCAGATATTGAGCATCTTAAAGGATAAATTAGAATTCGTCCTCTTCATATAATTTGTAAACCTAAATCTCTAGTTTACTCCACATTGAAAATCATCTCAGTTGGAACCCTACAGATCAAGATATATTCAAAATGCCGAAGCATGTTCAGTGAAATAACACCAGTTCATACTATTCCAATAGATTCCTTTACTTTCCTTCAGTCAAAACCTTTATCCAATCAATTCGTAATGCTGCCAAAATCTTTATGGAGAGATAGCACCATGTGTGAGGAATCTATTGTCTCAAGGATCACTTAGTTTAGATGTCGGATAACCATCCCCATCAAGAAATTGTAAGTCTTAGGGATTGGGTTACAATTCTATTCCTTCAAATCATTTGTAGCTCTATGTCTATAGTTTGATTAGACATAAGATTCATCTCCTTTGGAGGTCGGATAACAAAGATTGGGCCGAACCAATCAAACAAGGTTCCGTCCTCCATCATATCGAACCTATTTGGGAAAAATGGCATAACTTGCTCTAAAGATATCAGATCAGGTCATTCTTAGAGGGTTTAAAAGAGGACTTCAATATCTACAACTTTATTGAAGACATTGAAGTGAGATTTTGTCATCTAAAGGGTCAAAATTGGACTAGATGATGCATTATGAATAGTGACTAAAAGAAGTTTATGAACAGTACACAGAAGATATCTTACAATTAGCATAGCTTTTTCTAGAGATATCGGATTAAGTAGTTCTTTAGATGGTTACAAATTTTACTTCTATATATACAACCTTAATGAAGACCTTGAAGACAAATTCTATCATCTGGAGGGTCAAAAGTGGGACTAGACAATAGGATCAGATGAACCCAGATGAAAGGGTTAGATGAATTGGAAAAATGGTCATAACTTTCTCTAGAGAACTCAAATTAAGGTATTCTTTAGATGGTTACAAAGAGAACTTAAAGTTCTACAACTTTTATGAAGATATCAAAGACAAATTAGATTATTTATAGGGTAAAAAATGTTACCAAATGATAGGATCAGATGAACAGTACACCAGATGATATGACGTCTCCAGACGAAACGGCCTCACCAGGTGAAGCGTACTCACCAGATGAGGTGTCCTTACTAGATGATACGCCATCACTAGATGACACATCTTCTCCAGATGATAAGTCCTCACTAGATGATACATCCTCACCAGACGACACGTCATCACTAGATGATACGTCCTCACTTGACGATATGACGTCATCAGACGATACAAACTAACTCCTGAGTATCTCCCCTTATAAGGATCATAACTTTCAACTCCAATGTCTAAAAATTTCACACTATATACCGTTGGAAAGCTAGAAAGATAATCTACAAATTTTTAAAAGACAACTTTGTCTAACTCAGCCTAGAGTAATCTAGCTTTTACCCTGAACTTAGAACACGAATTTTTCCCTATAGAAGACTTGAAATTTTGCATTTCACAAACTTGGAATGTCCTGAGCTTAACCATTCAGCTATCAAAATGAACAGTGCACCAAATGATATGACGTAACTAAACGAAGTGTCCTCACCAAACGAGGCATCCTCACCAGATGATACGTCATCACCAGACGATACGTCTTCACTAAATGATACGTCCTCACCAAACGATTCATCCTCACCAAACAACACGTCATCACCAGACGATACGCCCTCACCTGACAATATGTCGTCATCAAACGATATAAACTATACTCCTGAGTATCTCCCCTTATAAGGATCATAACTTTCGACTCCAATGTCGAAAAATTTCACACTATATACTGTTGGAAAGAGAGAAAGATACTCCACAACTTTCTAGAAGATAACTTTGTCTAACTCAGCCTAGATTAATCTAGATTTTACCTTGAACTCAAAACACGAATTTTTCCCTATAGAAGACTTGAAATTTTGCATTTCGTAAACTTGAAATGTCCTGAGCTTAACCATTTAGCTATCAAAATGATTTCATTAAACTCTCAAATCTCAACTCATTTGTCTCATCACCTTCAACTACATCTGATCAGTTGTAATTCCTATCTTCCTTTCCATAATATCTTGTTTATGTTTGTGTGTGTGTGTGTGTGTGTGTGTATATATATATACACAACGATTTATGTTCCAAAATCATCAACTCTCTAATTGATTGCTTATTCATGTATATATAATTTTAACTCACATCATCCATACACCATTCACATTTCATCAACATTAAAAGAATAAGGTTTTATAAATCTTTAATGGCATTTCAAGCCTCAATACATCATCATCTCAAAGTTTCAAATTACAAAGATTCTTAAACAAATAAACTTGGTATGCAACTATAACATTGTGCTTTCCCAAAACCAACTCGAAATA
>JANSVA010019802.1:0-15080 GCA_025504915.1 Erythroxylum reticulatum | reverse complement strand
AGAGGGTGAGTCTTCTAGGGAGACCAAAGGGGCAAGAACCAGTTAGGGTGTTTATAATGACATGAGAGGACGCAGAGACAACTCCAGAAGTTGTGACTGGTATGATTAAATTATTTGATGATGATATTGTTGTTTTGATTAATCTAGGTTCTATCTATTCGTTTGTGTCATCAAGTAGAACTATGCATGGTAGAGACCTGAGCCCATTGGATACTCCTTTGATGGTGAGTACTCCAATCGGCCAGTATATTGTGATTAATCAAGCTTATAGAGACTGTGAGATATGTGTTGGAGGAGAACGATTAGTGGTGGCTTTGCAGATGGGAGGATTAGATGTGATTTTATGTATAGACACGTTAGAGAAGTATAATGCTAATTTGGATTGCAAACGAAAGACAATAGAGTTTAAGTTGGATGATGGTAGAAAGGTGATGTTTGTGGGAGACAGAAAGTCAAGCCCGCTTAGAGTTATTTTGGCTCTACTAGCAAAGAAAATGATGAGTAAAGGGTGTGAAGCATTTTTGGCCTATGTGGTAGACACAAAGGCATATGGAGGGAAGTTAGAAGAAATTCCCGTTGTCATGAAATTCCCAGATGTCTTTCCAGAGAAATTGTCAGGACTACCTCCACCAAGGGAAATTGAGTTTCTCATTGAACTTCTTCGAGGTACTACATTGACCTCAATTCTACCTTATCAAATGGCTCTGGCAGAATTGACGGAGCTTAAGGAACAATTGGCAGAATTATTGGAGAAAGGTTATATTAGGCCGAGCTCTTCGCCTTGGGAAGTTCTGGTCCTTTTTGTGAAGAACAAAGACGAATCATTGAGAATGTGTGTGGATTATAGGAAGCTTAACCATGTCACCGTCAAGAACAGATATCTATTCCCACGCATAGATGACTTGTTTGATCAATTGCAAGGGAAAAAGGTCTTCTCCAAGATAGAATTAAGATCGGATTATCACCAGTTGAGGATAAAGGAGTCTGATGTGTCAAAGACTGCTTTTAAAACATGGTATGGGCATTTTGAGTTTTGAGTTATGCTCTGTGGATTGACGAATGCTCCTGTATCTTTCATGGACTTAATGAATAAAGTCTTTAAGTATTTCTTAGACCAATTTATCACTGTCTTTATTGATGATATATTGGTTTATTCCAAGAGTGATAAAGAGCTTGAAGAACATTTAATAATTGCTTTGGATACATTAGGGAAGAACGAGTTGTATGTCAAATTCGACAAATGTGAATTTTGGCTAAAGGAAGTGGCATTTCTTGGACATGTGATTTCACAGTAAGGAGTGCATGTGGATCCAAAAAAGATAGAAGCAGTTATAAAATGGGAAGCACCTAAAAATGTAGTTGAAGTGAGAAGTTTCTTATGTTTAGCTAGATATTATAGGAGGTTTGTGGAGGGTTTTTCCATAACAACAGCTCCCCTTACCAAATTGACAAGGAAGAATCAAAAGTTTGCGTGGATTGATGAGTGCCAGAATAGTTTTGACGAATTCAAGAATAGGTTTACAATGACACCAATTTTGACTTTACCTTCGGGTAATGATGGATATATGGTGTATAGTGATGCCTCAAGAAAGTAATTGGTTGTGTATTGATACAAGGAGATAAAGTGATTGCCTATGCTTCTAGGAAATTAAAGCCTTATGAGATGAATTATTCTACACATAATTTGGAGTTAGCTGCCATATTTTTTGTATTGAAGATTTGGAGACATTATTTGTATGGAGTCACTACTAGGGTGTTTATAGACCATAAGAGTCTTAAGTATCTGATGAGCCAGAAGGAGTTGAATTTGAGACAAAAAAGGTGGTTAGAATTACTAAAAGATTATGATTTGATGATAGATTATCACCCAGGAAAAGCTAATATAGTAAAAAATGCATTGAGTAGGAAATCTACCTGGCACATGCGGAGACGATGTATTTTCCTTTGTTAAAGGAATTAGCCAAACTTAAAGTAAGATTGAAGCAAGACAAATTTGGGTGTATATTGGCTAACTTTAGAGTAAGGCCAGTGTTGAATGAAAAGATTAAGGAGTTGTAGGAACAAGATGAGCAATTGAGCAAACTCAGAGAGGAGAATAAAAATGGTAAACCTTCAGAAATAGAGATAAGAGAAGATGGACTGATGGTGGTAGGTAACAGATTATGTGTCCTAGACACATTATAGTTGAAAGATGAGATATTTGAAGTGGCACATAATGCTCCCTATATAATGCACTCGGGAAGTACGAGAATGTATAGAGATTTAAAAGAGCACTTTTGTTTGAAAGGAATAAAGAAGGATGTTGCAGAGTATACTAAAAGATGCTTAGTATGTCAACAACTTAAGACTGAACACCAAGCACCTTCAGGCAAGCTTAAACCTTTGCCTATTCTAGAATGGAAGTGGGAAAAGATTATGATAGATTTCTTGATGGGATTGCCAAGAAACAACAGGAAGCATGATGCAATATGGGTGATTGTGGATAGGCTAACTAAGTCAGCACATTTCTTGCCAATTAAGCAGACAGATTCCTTAAATGCTTTGACCAAGAAATTTGTAGATGAAATAATCAGACTACATGGGATTCCAAGCTCTATAGTTTTGGATAGAGATCCCAGGTTCACCTCTAGGTTTTGGGAAAGCTTACAAGAGGCTTTCGGAACTAAGTTACATTTTAGTACAACTTTCCATCCACAGACTGATGGACAATTAGAGAGGACAATACGGACTTTGGAGGTAATGTTGAGAGCTTATGTCATGGATTTCAAAGGCTCATGGGATGATCATTTGCCTTTGAGTTTGCTTACAATAATTCCTATCACTTGGGAATTTAGATGGCACCTTATGAAGCTTTGTATAATAGGAGGTGCAAAAATCCTATTTGTTGGGATGAGGAAGGTAAAAGGAGATTTGTAGGACCTGAGTTAGTGCTAGTCACAGATGATAAGATTAAATTGGTGAAACAGATAATTAAAGTAGCTCAAGACAGAATGAAGAGCTATGCGAATGCACATAGAAAAGAGATGGAATTCGAAGTTGGAGACAAAGTGTTTCTTAGAGCTTCTCCATAGAAAGGGGTTTTGAGGTTTGATAAGAAAGGAAAGCTTAGTTCGAGGTATATAGGCCCTTAAGAGATCATTGAGAAGACTGGGCCTTTGGCCTATAAGTTAACTTTGCCACTAGAATTGTCTAAGATTCAAAGTGTCTTCCATTTATTGACGTTGAGAAGTTATCGATCCAATCCTTCGCATATAGTTCAACCTTCTAAAGTTCAGTTAAGGGAGGATTTGACTTATGAGGAGCAACCCATAGAGATCCCAGATTCGAAGGAAAAGGTTTTGAGAAATAAGGTTATGAAGCTGGTTAAAGTCTTATGGAAGAACCATTAAACGGAGGAGGCCACATGGGAGCCTTTGGAAGCAAAGAAGGAGAACTATCCACACCTCTTTGTGGACTTAGGTAAGAATTTTGAGAACAAAATTCTTTTAGGAGGGGAGAATTGTTGGACCTTAAAATTTTTTTCAATTATTATCGATTTATTTGTTTAATTATTTATTTATGTTTTGTTTGTTTGTTTATTTATTTATTTCTAGAATTGGGTCATTAAATTTACTAAGCATGAATAGAGATTAGAATTTAATGGAAAGATTAGAATTAAGTTAGAATTTATATGGTGTTAAGTGGAGTAAAGGAGTTAGAGACAAAAAAGACAAATGGAAGAACCAAGTGAGTAAGGAACAAAATGGTAAGAAAGACAAAACAAAAGGGGCTTGAATTAGAAGAATAAGAGAGAAGCATCGTAGGAGAAAGAAAAAGAAGAGAAGAAAACCAAAGAGGGAGAAGAATAGAGGAAAATCGTGGGAGGTTTTGAAGGAAGAAGAAAGAAGAAGAAAAAGAAGAGAAATTAACCTGTTAGAGGTAAGCTTATCATCTTTCTTCTTGTTTAGATAAAAAAAAGGGGATTAAATAGAGACTTTTGGAGATCTTGGAGAGTTTGAAGCTAAACAAGTAAGTATAAGCATTAACCTTTCTTGATTGTTGGATAAACCATATTTAATGATAGCTAGAAGTGAAAATGAAGTTGAATGTGTGTAGGAAGTTGTTGATGAATGGTAAATGAAAATGTTTTAATCTTTTAGGGTTAGTGATCAAAGATAGATCATAATGTATTTGTGAACGATTTTGGGTTGAAATGAAGTAGAAGAGATGGCTTAGGTTTAAGAGGGGTTATATGTGAAAGGTGAGAAGTTAAAATATAGAAAATAAAACATGTTCTGTGTAAGCTTCTGTCAAAGTTCGCCGCGGCCAACTCTCCTTGGTTTGCCATAGCCAACTTGAAGGATGAAGTTCACCGCGGCCAACTCGGGGGTTCGCCGCTGCGAACTTATAAGATTTCATGCGAACTTTTTCTCTCTAGAAAAGTTTGTCTCGGCGAACTTTCTAGCACAGAACATGCGTTGATATTTTGAGTATAAATTTTTCTTTAGTTATCCAAATGGAGTGATTTTTGATTTGGAGTAAACTAGAGACATAGGGATACAAATTGTATGAATAAATCGAGTTTTAATTCGGTCTTTAAGAGATTTAATTTTTGTATTTGATTGTGTTTGGTCAAGAGAGGAACCTTTTGTCAGTCATGTGCATATTGACCTATAGCCTTCTCCCGGCTGCCCGCTTGAGGTCACAAGATCTTGAGAAATCGAACTCGTTTTGTTCATGATATAAACTTTAGTTTATCCATTTAGTTCCATGGAACTCTTGATCCATTTTTTGTGCATTTCATCATTGATTTGTTAAGTATGATGCATAATTGAGTGTTATGTGTGATGAACAATTACATGATATGTTCTAGGTAAAGACATTTTGTTAACTATGAGTTATGAGTTTGAATTGTTGAGTAATGAATTGCTGGATATATGTATACATATGCTTGAATGTGTAGCTCATTATGGGTGACTATAAATATATTAGCCACTGAGTTGTGTAGCTCAACCCATTATTTTCCCTCCTCAGGTGCGGAACAAGCCAATAGTTGATCCTTTCAAGGCATTGAAAACTCCAAAATAGTTAGAGACTTTGTGCTAAGCTAGTGACTTATCGGATAGCTTTATAGGCATGTCAACATTGAGAATCATTTTGTATTTGTATTAAGTTTTGATATATATGATGTTGTGTAAGTAAAGTTGTTCAAATTATTTGGAATTAGTAATGAACTGAAGAATTGAAGTTTCTTTTATGTATGATTATGTTTAGCTTGTGGTTAAGTTTGGATGGTTAGATTTGAATGTACGCATTTATTTCGAATGTTTGAATGTTGGAGTATATGTTTTGGATTATAAGGGCTTCATCGCGGCGAAGCCAAAGGTTACCGCGGCGAACCTTTTTGAAGGCAAACTTTTCCCTAAGGGTATATGGAGATAACTCCATGGGTTCAACGCGGCGAACTCTCCTTTACTGCCACGCTAATATTATTATAAATGCAATGCTTTCCTCTTTTCGTTCCAACCACCCTGATGTGACTGTCCTGAATGGTCAGCTCGAAATTTGTCATAAGACCCGGTCATATCTTTTGGTATCTGAGCTGATAGTTGGGTTCTGAAAACGGGGCCCAACATTGACACTGCTGCCTTCCCAGATTGTCCATTCTAAATTTCTATTTCCTTTTCATTTCAATTTTTTCATATATAGAGTTGGGATAGATTGTATGATGATAAATGATAGAATGTTGATGATGTTCTAACTCTTCTTCAAGATTTTATTTTGATTTAATGATAATTTAATTGAATTTGTTTATTAGATGAATGTCGCGATTTGATTATGTCTTTGCATAATTCGATAACAAACTAAGAGGGTGAACTAAAAGAAAAATAATTAAATCAAATTAATGAGAGTTAGGCGATTTAATAGAAACCATGACAAATCATATTGGTAATTGTATGGAGAGAGATCCCATATGATATTTCGATAGTTTGTTAGAGTGCTATAAATCTAATTAGGGTTTTGGATAATTCGTGAATTGAGAGATTACAAATTTCATTATCCAATTAGTGTTTATAAATTAGGGTTAATGATTATAACTCGAGAGAGAGTAATCAACCCTAGGATCGTCTACAGCTGACACTCATTAACATATAATCAATTGAGTTAGCATTAATGATAGGTAAAATCTCCTTTCTTATAACTTAGTAAATTTTTGGTTGATTTCCATTGTGCGTGTTTGTTGCTCAATTGTTAATTCCTTATTATTTAATTTATGAATTAATTGGTTGAATTCAATTCTCGTATTTACGTCCCCTTGCTTTATTTAGTTTTAGTTTCATATCTTTTCAACCTTATATTTTTAAGATTAGAGTAATCCCTCTCCTCGTGGGATTGACACTTCTTATACTATAATCGTGACCCATGCATTTGCGGTATTAGAGGGCTTATAAATTTTAAAGCTCGAATGACATGAATAGTTCTTGACAACTTCTTAAACTCAGAATGAGTCACGGAAGGATGTCTTAAAAAGTCAAAGTCTTAAATGAAAAATAATAACAACATCACCTCACTTGGGACTCCTTTATAATGCTATCCAACCAAACTTCCTTTTATAAAAATTAGATAAGATGCAGCAAAGTTGTTTGATGATTATCCCTATGAATAATTGAACTACAAACTTATGGATTAATTTGCATTCAAGAAATTGCAACCAACCAAAATTTGGAATACTATGAAATGAAATAGTCAACCTTATAGACCCAATAAAAGAGTTAAATAATCCAAGTTGCATTGCTTGAGGATATTGGGATAGAATTTAAGCTCATACTGAATAGAGAATCAAAATTTACAAAGGTTTGATTATGGTGAAGGTAAGGGAGGTTAAGAGGAAAACGTGATGTCGCAAATCTCCCTTTTCATACCCCAGAAGCAACCATGAATTTTTTTATCGAACTTTCACAAATATTTTAGTATATTAACTCATTCTTAGGAAGATAAAAAGATATTATAACCAAAAAATAAAAGAAATAATGGAAAGCAAATTAAGACCTATAATGTACCACAATAGCGATCCACATCAATCTCATACTGACTCTGAAGAGTTTTTGCACTTGAAAAGAAACAAAATCCACATTTTAGTTAGTTAACCACAAGCAATGATCTCCAAAATGATTATAGATACGTATTGCTCGAAGTTTATTTAGAATTTGTATAAGAATTATAGCATATCAATGACATTATAACTTCTTTCTCCATTTTATCAAAAAATATAGTTATCTAGCAAAGGTTTGATGACTTATACGCAATCAGAGTATTCTAGGGAGTCTAGCAATTTAAGATCTTCCTTTAAAAAACGCAAGAAAATAATAAGCCATAAACGTAAAAAAATCAAACACTTGGAAATAACAAGAACTACTACTACAATAGTGTTGAGTCTAGGTCGATCCCACAGAGAGTGTGTGTAAAGTTTATGAAATGAAATTAACCGGTTTTTAGACTTAATAGTGGGTTTTGATTTTTTAAAAGAAGAAAATAAAATAAAAATAAAATGAAATGAAACTAACTAATAAAAACAAATTAAAGAAAACATGCAAAAATGATAAATGTGGGGAATTTAGTAGGGACCCGGTTCTTTAGTTCAATCTCGGCCTACACCCTGACTAAGCATATTTTATTAATTTTTTGATCTTTAACCTCTCCTAGCAACTATTAATCATAGGTTAATAATTAACCCGAGTTTTCCCTTAGGTTCTGTTTAATCAACAAACGATTGTTAATTAAACCTAACCACCAAACAACCTAAGATACGATCTCTAGATTTAATTAGGCAGTGGCATTAAAAATTAGGAAAATCGATTAATCAAGGCAACAACCACATACGATGCGTCATTTAACCTAGGTCATGTTATCCCTAATGATTACAAATCATTAGTCGCTACACATGAGTTTGAAATTAACAATTCAATGAACGCATTAAAATCATCAATTCACAATACCCAATGGGTTCATACACAAATAACCCAACAATAATGAAAATCTGATTATCCATACACAAAACCCAAATCAATTAACGTAGGATAATACAATCAATTCTTGATGAGAGAAAGAAACAACAAAATAATAAAAAATACTTAAACCGGGTCATTGGCGTCGATTTCACCTCCAAACCAGCATCGAGATGCCTAACTTTTCATGGGTCTTTCCCAGAAAAATCCTTCAAACCCCATTCCAATCCTTAGCAAAAAATCCCTTTATTTTGCCTTCACTTCTCAAGCTACAGCTCTTAATTTTTTAACTGTTAATTGATGGGATGAATAAACCTTGCAGGTTTATTGTCCTTCACTACTGCTTACGCTCATAATGTCAAGCCATCGCAGCTCCAACTTCTCCAGCGCAAGCCGCAGCCTCACACCCTCCAACCAAGCCTGCTCTCTAACAAGCTGCAGACGCAGCTTCACACCTACGCCTCTATAGCGTCTCCCACTTGTAGCACTGTAGCTCTCCATTGTGCTTGTGATGGGACAAATAAGGGTTTGCGTTAATTAAAACCTTGTTTGCAACCCTCCACTTTGCTACTTCTGGGATGTAAAACACTGCGTTTAATGACAATGCATGTGTTAAACGCATGCGTTTCACGCCTGCTGCATGCTCTTCGACGTTGCGTTTTAATGCCCATCTCTCCTGTTATGCGCTGTCTTTTTTGCTTCATTCTAACTGTTGTGTTATTTTATTTGACAGCTTCTTGGTTGTCTTCTTTTGTGTTTTCTTTCTTGTCTTTTTTTTCTTCTTGGTCCACAAAGACAAGTAAAAATTGATATTCAGTAAATAACCTAAATGTAGTACTTTCGACTCACTTTAATTTCTTTTCTCCAAAATTATACGTAAAATCATGTATGAATTAAAGTGAGTATCTTAGTATTTTTATGTCAATAATCGCTAAGTGTAAATGATTAAATATATTAACAATTAAAAACATATCAAACGAACAAAATATAAATAGACCTTAACGTTTTAAAATATTCAAATTTAGCCTCAACATTTTTAAAATGTTCAAAGCAGACCTTAATTGAATGAAAAAATTATTGGATTAACTTTTCAGTAGTTAAATGCCACGTAAATAATGATGTGATATTATTTGTTTATTTTTAAATAAAAAGTGAATCCTAGTGCCACATGCAAAATAAAATCTACTGTCTGAAATGTATAATAGTAGATTCCACTATGACATAGCAAGTGAGATCCACTATGCAAAATGTATAATAGTGGCCTTTATTGTCGCGTGACATTGGGACTCATTTTTTTGATTAATTTTAAAAAAGCTAATTATGTGACATTGGACCCAATTGACATAATATTTAACTGAGAGAGAGTTAACTTTGGCAACTTTTTTGTCCATTTAGGGTCTATCTTGAACATTTTGAAAATTTTAGAGTTCTATTTGAACGCTTCAAAATGTTAGGATTCAATTTGAATGCTTCAAAACGTTAGAGTTCAATTTGTATTCTATTGTAAATGTTGAGATTCCAAATGCATTTGTAACCAAATAAAAATGTGCATTAAAGGTTAAAATTATAATTTTAGTGTATGAAAGAATAAAAAAATTAAAACAGGGACAAATTTTCATAAGAAACTTCATTGGCGTGTAAGTATTTAATGACAAAAATATGTTATAAAGGTTTAAATGATAATTTGAATGAATGAAAGGATAAAAAGATAATTTATTGTTAATAATGTTATATTGGTGCCCAACACTTTCTCTATCTTGAAGCATTAACATTTTTTGTTAAATTGTAAATGAAGGTGTAAACTTGTTTCTTAATTGTATATTACTTCTAATATAAAGGTATGACTGTTGTGAAATCTATGCTCTTAAACTTTTTTTAAAAATATCTTACATTCTTATTTATTATGTCCAGTGACTTATCAAATATTTTCATATCGGGTAAGCTTTTCTTTGTGTTCTCTCTTCTTTTGTTTGAAATTTGAGTTAGTTTTGAGTTAATCATTATATATTTTGTGATTTTTTTTCTTATTCATACTTTCATTATTATCTACTAATAGAACTGGAAAATTTAAATCTCAATAAGCGTGGCTATGACAATCTACTAGATTTAGTGATTGATTTTCTCCCTCCAATTGTTAGTTTTATGATTTAAGAGCAAAAGTTGTAAGGAAGATTCTTAGCCAAAAGTGAAAAGGCCCAAAAAGTGACTCCGCTTTCTTTTTATTTTTTGTGACTAAGTGCCAATTTAATTGTCCTGTATTCATTGAAGATATCGGGATCACTTCAGACACTATCCCGTACCCATTGTAGATACCAAGCTCAATAATCATTGAGCCTATGGCTCTTTGTGCACATTTTTTAGCTGTAAACTCCTTTTCGCACTAGTCACTCCGGTCACAACTCCTTTATCTGATCATGCATATAAAATTCATGAAATGCATCAAATCACATAATATGCTATCAACAATTTTCAATCAGTGTACATAGGTATTTATCACATTCATTGGATCTAAGTCTGGCATTCAACATTTAGTTGAACACTCATTTCCCACATTCACATACAAGTAGATAGAACATCCAATATATTCCCAAATATTGAACTCCTTGGACAATCAATGTCCGAAATTATCAATATCACTATATCAATATCAGTTCAAAATACATATAAAGATTAATCAAGACAATTCAAACAAAAAAACATATATAATTGAGATTTAAGTTACACACAGTATACTCTAGATTAGATATTGGCTTGACAATTCGGTAATTTCTAGATGCTATCGGTTAATTTGTGCTTCTATATTATGTAATACACATATTACTAACTTGTTTTGTCACAACTCGGTACCACATCGAGCCTATGACAACCGCCGCATAATTAGGCTAAGGACATTAATGATATCCTTAATCTGACTATGCAAGGCTAACTGAATATTTTTTAAAACAAATTTTAGATAGCACAACGTCTGTATTTTAGAAATCCCAAAACCTACACACAATTTTAAACACGCTTCTATATTCACATCCAACCATAACTTTAGGACTTTAAAGTCCACTCAAGGAAATTTTAAGTACAGTATTAAAAGCTCATACATAAGGTCTTTTACAAACTAGAAGATAGTTGGGAGTTAATTTATAAAGTCATAAAGCATGTCAACATAACCAATCTAATAAAAATAGTAGTTCATGAGCCACTATACAACAAAAGTATAAACAGAGACTACCCATGTGCGGTAATGTCCCGAAAATGTTAAAGATTGCATGATACACTTAGAGCCTTAAGCTAACCAAATTAACCTACATGGTTGGAAAATTGAGATGTCTAGTATGCTCTTCTTCATCCTTAGAATAAATTTGAAGATCATCAGTGAAGACTAAAATAAACTAATCTAAATAAGGAGGGAACATTTTGCTCATGAAATCCATAAATACTGCAGGTGCATTTGTTAATCTGAATGGCGTTACCAAAAATTAATAGTGTCCACACCTCGATTGAAAGGTAGTCATGTGCGCATCATTCTCTTCAATCTTCAACTTATGGTACCCAAACCTCATATCTATCTTTGCGAATATTGTAGTTCCTCTTGACTGATCCAACAAATCATCGACCTTAGGGAGTGGATATTTATTCTTGATGGTAACCTTGTTTAACTGCCAGTAATCAACACATAAGGTAAGTGTCCCATCTTTCTTTTTGACAAACAATACTGGTGCTCCCTATGGTGAATGAATTGGTATGACGAAGCCTTTATCCATCATCTCTTGTAATTGAATCTTCAACTATTTGAATTCTGTTGATGTCATACGATACGGTGGTATAGATATTAGTGTCGTCCCTAAGACTAAGTCAATAGTGAAATCAAACTCCCGATCAGGTGGCAATCTAGGTAACTCCTCCGAAAAGACATCAGAAAACTCGCACACAATAGGGATATCTCCAAGTTCGACTCTTTGTGCCGAAGTGTCAATCACATGTGTGAGGTATACTTGGCATCCCAAACAAATTAACCTCTTATCCTTGACCACTGATATTAAATAACTCGTTAATACTCATCGGTCACTAGTAAATTTAATCAAGACTCTATCTTGAGGTTCAAACTCCACCTTTTTCTTAAAACAGTTAACCCTCGCACGATACCTCTCTAACCAGTCAATCCCCAATATCACCTTAAAATCCTAAAGATCAAGGGGAATAAGATCTACCTCTAACCAGCATCACCGATCTTTATCTCACACGTTGTATTTACTTCATCACAAGCTACTTGCTCTCTAAGAGGAGTGACTACAATAAGAGGGGGATCTAACGGATCTAGGGGATGACTAATATCCTCGGCAAAGGTCACATTGACAAATGACCTTTGCATGCCAGTGTCGATCAAAACTTTGGCATCTCTATCGAGAACACACATAACACATATAGCACCTTATAACACTACACGTTAGTAGCTCATTCTATTAAGGGTTTACCAGTACTACATAGAACATGCATCATAGTAGACATGAAGGTCTAACCTTGCGACGAATTCCCCTTCCTCGTCCAACCATATTGTTACTATAAAATCAAAGAAAAAGACATTGTTTAATGAAATAGTTTAGACTAAACCTAGCCTATCTGAGATCCCAAACATCCCAAGGAATATCAACAAGTAACCTGATAAAGGTCAAAATCATCCGACCATTAAGGATGTCGACTTAACGATTCGAGACTCAACTTCTCGACTAAAGATTTTAGACAGTTAGACTTAACTCCCAAGGCTCATGAACTTTCTTGGAAACCAAAATAACTTTTGAAAACATAAAAACCATGCTCTAATGCCAATTTAATTGTCACGACCCAGTAACACATCGGGGACCATGACAACCGCAGTATAACCAGGCTAAGGACACTAACGGTATCCTTAATCTAACTATGCAAGGCTAATTGAATGCATTTTTAAAAAAACTGGGCAGCACAACGACTATATTTTAGAAATCCCAAAACCTGCACACAATTTTGAAAACACTTCTATATTCACATCCAACCATAACTTTAGGACTTTAAAGTCCACTCAAGGCAATTTCAACAATAGTATTAAAAGCTCATACATAAGGTCTTTTACAAACTACAAGACAGTTGAGAGTTAATTTATAAAGTTATAAAGCATATTAACGTAACCAATTTAATAAAAATAGTAGTTCATGAGCCACTGTACAAAAAAAGTACAAACAGAGACTACCCACATGCAGTAATGTCCCAAAAATGTCAAAGACTGCACGATACACTCAAAGTCTTAAGCTCACCAAATTACCAGCATGGTTGGAAAGTGGAGGGGGTGCATACATTGTGTACTCAGTGAGTAGGAAAAACATATATCACAAATAGAACTCGATATACACCAAGATGGTGTAGATAACCTATAAAGTCAGCATACATGATATAAAAACACATAGGCCTAGTATATGCCTCATTGTCTACTGGTTAGGAACCACGTAGGCCTAGCCTATTAATCACCCATCCAGTGGACATAGGTTCTAGTTCCAGTACACAAATGCATAAAAATACTAGATGTATAAATCAAATCTCGTCAGAAAATAAATATCAGAATAAGTCAAAATAATCATGTGTATCACCACTGGTCAACCAAACTAATGTGCACATCCACCGATTTTCGGTGAAGGCTCGACTTTCATCTATAGTGAGTCCGGACTACAATCAGCAATAGTGTCATGACCCTAAGTGATGACTTCATCGGTGTCCAGACCCTTGGTGTGGAATCACCCGCGAGTCCAGTAGAAAGGTGTCGATATGGCAACTCAATTTTTATGTACCAATGTTAAGGGTCCGAGGGTCGCTTAATCAGTTGTGCCTCGCACACGATTGGCCAATCATCTCCTCACCAATGACCAAAATGATATACAAAAATTAAGTACAAAAATCATGTAAAGCATCATATTTTTATTTATCTGTCTAATCGATAAAATGAAACCGTACCATAGCTCTAAGCCAAAGAGAACAAATACACGCAGAATACATGACTCGGTTATGCTTATGTAAATTCCAAAACATTATTTTATGCAATAAAAGTTAAATTTTGCATTCTCAGTGCAAAGTTATTCAAAAATGTAGTTTCATAAAATAAAGCATTATTCTTTGCAGTTTAAACTCAGATTTGTTAAAATAATAACATTTGATTTTTTAAAAATAAAAACATTTCTCAAAATATGTAATAAAATATTAGTTTCAAAAACCATGTCGTTTATTAAATACATAAGTATACTAGCATCAACTTGAGATTAAGTTCTATTATAAATTTCCTAGGTTCAAAATTCACATACAAGTTGTCATGCATATCTTAGGATATTCTAATCCCATTTGAGAAATGTGGCTTGCCCACTTACCTCAAAAGAAGGTATACATTGTCTTAGCTTTAACAATCCTTAGTACGAGCTCCTTGATTCACAACTCCTAAGCCTTTATATATAAAAATACATACAATGAAATTACTACTTAAACATAAATTTCATATTTATACACCCTCACATAAGTGTATAGAACACAATATCACTCCCTATAAGCTCTAGAATAACCATTAAACTTCTCACAGGCTTACTTCCTTACTAGTCACATTAGCTTTTCTTTTGCATTTTCTAAGGCATTTAATGCCACTTACTCATTTTCAAAACATAATTAAGCACATATTTATTCAAGCATATTAGGCCTTTACTTGTCAATCTAAGCAACAATTCAAGTTCACTTTAAGTAAACATAAATGCATTTTCCAATGCATACCATTATAAAGCCTTAAATCCTAAATCAAGCTCACTTAGGCATTTTATCAAATGCCTAACGTGCATGATTTTCAAATCACATTTCCAAGACTTTAACATAATAATTCATGCTCCTATCATGTCATATGGTAACTCTTCTAATCAATGACACATTCCAACACTCCATTCAAATCAATTTCCTTCATTTAAGCTACATTTTGTCAATTGTACAACTCATTACATTAATCCACCTCTTCTCCATCATTTTGACGTAACCTTAACCAACACACATCTTCTTCATTCTTCATCATCAATTCACATCATACATGTATAATTAACACCATAGAAT